>CM053268.1:43001946-43035946 GCA_028583415.1 Protea cynaroides
TTCTGAAGCACTAGCAAAGGCGACAAACAATTAGGACAGTGAGTAGAGCATGGTTCAAAATTTTGGGGAGATCTCCCAAGATCTCGAGAATCTCAATGTTCTCGAAAAGGTCGAGACGAGATCTCATACGAGACGAGATCTCATACGAGACGAGATCTCAAGATTATCGACTGGTCTCGACATTTGCGACCATTTCTTGACATTTTCAACAATTTCTCTACATTTTTTACCAATTTTCGACTAATTTCGACATAATGTATGAATTATGATTGTATAGACTACTTGACTACTTTGGGTTTTTTGGCTATGACAATTAACTAATTATAAGTGCTATTATGTTTATTCTTCTCCTAAAATATAATTTTACTAGCTCATTGCATTTTTTGATCTTCTACCAGTGTGACATTATGTAGAATAACCAATATTACTCTAGATTTACATTTGAACTTCAGATCGACACTACCAAACATGGGTGTAAACACAAACAACCACCATGTGATTATTTTTTCAATTTTATTGTTTAAATGTAATTATGTATGATAAAAGAGTGATTCCCTAGAGTAGCAAGCCTTAAAATGATCATTTGAGCCCCGATACACTTTTTTAAGCCCTCTTGGCTTTTTTACAATGTCTCACTGAGATCTCGGTTTCTCAGAGAGTCGAGACACCCTCGAGACTCGAGATTTTGAACTTTGGAGTAGAGAAGTGCCCTTATCCCTTGCACGTGAAACACTGTGGCTCAGACCATACCTTTAGAGAACTCTATCTGAACCATGCCCACAAGGTGGAGTATAAGGGAGATTTGGGCGTGGGATGCATTGCTAACATGTGGCTTGCTGAACGATTTCTTTGGTTGAGAAGGCTGCTTGCTTGCACTATCACCCTAATAGAAGGTGTTTGGGAAGCTTCTTCGACTGTAAGGCTTTTTTATACTGTTCTCTTCCTGATACGAAACCTGTTCGGTGTCCTCCATAGTAGGCAGCGAGATGAGATTTTCACTTTGCCCTTCATCTATGAATAAGGAAGAAGTCTTTCAATTAGGTAAATTAGCTCTAGTCTTGAAAATAAAGGAATCCATGGCCACCTTTGACTTTGAATCAGATACTGCTTGATGTGGTTCCGGGTTGCAAAACCTTACTTGGGGATCACTATGGGACTCACAACAGTGAATACTAATTCTTGTTATATGGACAGTGAGTAGAGAAGTGCCCTAGTTTGCAAAACCCTATTCTTGTATTATCTTGGGGGCTTTTTAATATAATTCTTTATTTACCCAAAAAAAAAAACTCAAGTTAAAAGTTGAGTGGTAACACTGTAATTTCAGGGTCAATTCAAGGCCTTAAGAGTATGCTGACAGGGTTGCGGATCTGCATTAACTTGGTAGTTCAGAAGTAGCTCCGATATTTGATAGGGTTGGCATGGACTCCTACAATTTAGATCTTTAAATGCACTGTAAGGAGGAGCGGTATGATTCTGATTAGAGCTGAAAGAGAAGGGGGCAGACCTAAAATGATGTTGGGAGAAGTGTGAGAAAAGAAATGGCTGGATTTGGGTTGACAAGAAGTATGGTTTGAATAGAGTTAGATGATGAAACAGGATCAGTGTAACCGACTCATTTGGTCGGAGTAAGGGTTAGTTGAGTTTAGAGTGGAATAGGTTAATGGAGCTGACCCCAAGTATATCATGATTTATTGAGTTGGGTTTAAAAAGGAACAAAAAGAAATTCCAGAATGGTGTCCAATGAGTCTGATGTTACGTGGCAACTTGCTAGCTCATTGATATAGGAGTAGGACAGTCTAGGGTTTCAAATTTCTGGGGCTGAACTAAAAATTTGGTGGTAGGGGAGAGGCGTAATAAGGGAGGGAAAAGAGACAGATTCTTGCATAGGTAGATCATGAATTGATGTAGAAGAAAGTGCAGTAGAAAATTAACTAGGGTTTGAGCTAAGATGCAGGATCTACATAGAATGAACTGCGAAGACAGGATTTAAGAAATAGAAGCAAATACGAAAGACAGAAATCTTATCTGTTATGGGGTGGTGAATAATAACCATTAATAGTAACTATGTAAAACAACAAGAAGAAGAAGGAAAAGAGAGGAAATAGGAGAAGAGGAGAAAAACCACCAACAGATTTATTGTTGGAACTCCAGGCTGTCAAAAACAGTCATTATTTCATAATCCAAAAATATGTGAAGAACATTATAAAAGCCATATTTATAGCGACTTACCTATATCCTTCTGTAACTTAAGACTCGAAGGGAACTTAATTAGACTTTGAAACTTGTGACTAAAACTAACTCCTAATATGATTCTGCCCAGACTCTCCTAGAAATAGATTCGTCATTAATGCCTAAGACCTACCTATTCAATTCTAATGTGGATATATGTCCTTTTTAGTTTGTGTAGTGCCATTTTGTTCTAGTCTGGTGCGCCCAACTTTGTATTCTCCTTGAGCTTTGTTAATATAATTCTTTATTCGAAAAAAAAAGAAGAAAAAGTAAACTTTGACTTGCTATAGAGAGTAAATATCAAACATTTTGTAACTAATAAAATTGTATTTACAAAAAATTGAAATAGTCTCTAAAAAAGAATCCAAGAAGTGCTAATTAGATTACAGATGATTTGGCTAAACAAAGGGGGGTGAGGCCTAGACTGTGGTTTGGAGGGAATCTATTCTATTGTGATGTATTAGGGGCTATGGGTATATTGGGTTGGCCCCTGCGTAGCGTTGGGTACCTATGTGTATTTCTACTTCTTGTTGTATTCTATTCTGTACTCTATTTTCCTTCTTATCAGTAAATCGTTTCTTATAAAAAAAAAGTCACTAAAAAGGATATATTTTTTCAAAAGAATACGACATTGACATAAAACCCTAAATAGCCCCATGTCTTAACTAGTCAGAACAGCACAAGCATAAGAATGGAACAACTGAATCCTTTGCTGGTCTGGCTCCACATCACCCATGTTTTCTTTTGTTCATCACTTTTTGCAATTTCCCTTTAATTCTTTCACTTGTGTACTAAGTCCATATTTGCATCTTTCTTGATATTTTTTCACTCAGAAATCTAACTTAATAACCTCTTTGTTATTCAGGGACATACAGATGGTCACATGGCTCTACTTCATGTTAGTAGTCACTCACTGGTTGTTGGGGATCATTGTGTAGGGTAACTTTCTCCTAACGAAACATCCGTTGTAATTAACCTTTTAACTAATGGAGTTGATCAAAAGCTTGAGCGCAGAGGTTTGTTTTAGGACTTGTTTTATTAATTTCACATGCTTCTGTTCTCAGAATTCCCTCCTTTAAAAAATAAAATAAAATTTAGATGAACTTTGTAATTCTACCTGAACTTGAAATGAACTTTATAATTCAACTTGAAGTTGTGGAATTCCTTAATTCTTGAAAAAATATAGAATTGATGCCAAATTCGTTGAGGAACAGCTTAAAAAATAAAAGTTAGCTTCTGTGGCTAGGCAGCTATTACATATTGATATGGCCCATTTTAGAAGGGCATTTTGATTACAAATTTATCTGAATTGAATGAAAGAGTAGCACTAACCTGGTATTTGTATTGCTGATATGATTCAATATTACATATAAGCTCTAGTTCGGGATTACCATGTTGTAGTTCTTATGAAATGGTCATCTTGATTACAAACTTATTTGAATTTATGAAAGAGTAGCACTAACCTGGTATTCGTATTATGATTTAATGATACATATAAGCTCTAGTTTGGGAGTACCATGTTGTAGTTCATACATTTGCTAAAGCAAAGTATACTAATATTCATTCTTTGTCTGTTTATCATGGTATGCCTGTATGATCAAGCGATCAACATTCTTTACATACCCATCTATATTAAATTGGGAAAATCTATATGAGAATAACTGAACCTGAATGACTTATTTGCTTGATTTTGAGACTGAATTTTTTTAGATAGAAAATTGTCCTGGAGTCAATGTTCTTGACCTTAAAATTTGCAATGTTGAAATCCGTGCTGAAAATTTCTACTTGTCAGATATTTTCTTATTTGCATGGATTAGCAAGTACTCTAGAGCTTTTATTTCTCTGTTCTAAAATGTTATTTTCACAGAAGTTAATATGCTAATACCATGTACACTGGGATTCTGTTTCAGTCAGGGAAGTGCTGTCCTGGACTACACTTCTGGTGGAAACATGAAGGTTTGTGAATTTCTTCATTTCTTCTTATTTATTGTAAAATATTCTATGAAAAGGCAATATGTATTATATAACATTTCTCAAATTTATGCACCATATAATTTGGTTTTAATGAGTATAAGCATATGGAACTGAGTAGAATGATTTATAGATAAATAATTGTGTACATTGAGGTGCTACCCTTGGTCTGGTGGTAAATCCTCCTACTGCTGATAGCAGAGGTCATGGATTGAGACCCACTTCACAAGGGGGAGTTGGTTTGTGGGGTTTTCGAAATATGAGATGTGATGTATCACCCTGATTGGCAAACCCCATGCCGTATTGCATGTCCATATCTGTGGACACTGATTCAGCCATGTGTGTGATTGATTTGGGTGGGATACTTTTGTCCCAAATCTCCTTTCTCACTCCCTCCCACTGTAGCTGAGAAAGTGGTTGCTGGAGGAGCAGGTGGAGGTACAGGAATAGAAGAACAAGAAGATGGGGGAGGAGGGGGCGTATGCCCGCCTACCTCTTCGAAGTGCTTCTCTGTCTCTGAGAAGCTCCATGTCTCCATTGACTGCTGTCTATCTGTTTCTCTCTCTCTCTCTCTCTCTCTCTCTACCCTTGAAATGATCCCAAGGACTGCCTAACAGATACAAAGGTCCAGCCTCCCAGGGTGGGTCCATTACCACAATTATGGACCCTAATTAAAAATCTTTATTTAAACTACCGACTTATAGACCTAAGATTCACAGCTAGAAAGTATAGAGTTTATAGATCCTAATTTAGAACCCATATTCTGGAATTTTTTTCGGGTGAATAAATATATTAACAGCCCTCAAAAAAGAAAACATATTTGGGTATCCTGCATGATAGAGCCAAGCCCAAACAAGAAGAACAAAATCAGCAAACAAAAGTTCTATCTACATTACGGTTGGATAGATAGATCCCAAGAAGACATGATGAAACTATTTCTAGCCGAGGCAGGACAAGATCTAAGATTAGGGAAGAGCACTCCACAAACATCAAATACAATAGCATCCTGAATTTGGGAGTAATATGTGGACTTTGTGATCCACATTCTAAGGTTCCTTTCCATCTAAATATGATAGATGGAAGCATAGAAGGCTAGCTTCATAGTAGTATCACAGGGTGACTTGCCTTTGAATGTGCTAGATATCCATGTCTACTAATTGTTAGAAGGGAAAATCCGTCTTCTCAAAGGGCACTACTTCGAAAGAATTCATTCCCACACCCGAGAGGAAAAGGGACATGCAAAAAATAAGTGGAGGACATTTTCCTCTAAAGGCCAACATAAACGCATCTAGCATGCAGTTGATACATCTATGATGAAGGAACGATCCCGTTGGGGGAGAAGTAGTCAAAGCTCTCCACACAATAAAACTATGGCGAAGATAGTGCCCCATGGAACCAAACTACATCGTACCAAGGAACTTGGTAGCTCTAGCACCCACAAGCAGATGCCACAGAGAATGTACCTATATAATGGCGTTCCACCAAATGCTGTTGCCACTTCTTGTGGTTCTCCTAGGGCAAGAGTCAAGAGCTTCCCAAGCTTGAGAAAGCCTGGAGGAGGAAGCCTGACCTAGCCTCCAAGAGCCAAAAGAAAATAGAGGCAACCGAAGCCATTCTATGATGACCTTAGTCAAGCTAGTTCCTTTTCCCATAAGAGTGAATAAATACGCCATAGGGATGGCAGTTGTCTAGCTAGCGTAGTGTCACGGTCTTAGTCTTGCTAAGCCTGCTGTGCTGGCACTTATTCGCTCACAAGCTTTCTTATAGCACTAAGTCAGCCTAACTCCTCACCTAGATTGAAGAGAACACACAAGAGAGCTTGAAAGGAAAGATCTCTATTGCAAAGAACTCTTCTTATACAAGTTGCTTAGTTGCTTGAATGTAAAGTTGTTGGGTGCCTTAGCCAAATAAGGCTGGCCTTATATATAGGCACTAAAGAATACAATGAATGGTTAGGATCTATACACATCTCCTATCTAACGGTTAAGAACATTCTAGTAAGGAGTTTGGAACTTTCCCACCTCCTTAGTAAAGAATTCTAGAAAACTCATATACAAGTAGAAATCTAGAAGGCTTCTACAACCTTCCATGTGTAGAAAGTTCAATGGGCTAACCAAGGTTCGGAATTTTGGTTTTGGACTTGGTTTTGGCAGGGCAGGGCTAATACTGAAATTTTGGTCGAAATGGCTGAAATCTGGTTTTTTTTTTTTTGTTCGAAATGTAATTTCGGTGGAAAAAAAGGTTTTTTAAGCCCATTTTTTTTCTAGTGATAAGTTTTTAACTTTCTTCACATATCCATTGAATTATTTTCACTAAAAAAAATCCTACATTTGAACCGAAACCAAAATTAGGGATATTTATACCGAAATTTGGACCGAAACAGTGATTTCGACTGAAATTTGAACCAAGACCGAAATTTGGGACCGAAATTTCAATACCTGGTTTCGTTTCAGAGCAGTGAAATTTCAAAACATTTCGGACCGAAACCGAAATTTCGGCTGAAATTTAGAACCATGGGGCCAACCCATGTGCTAACCCACGGAGCATGTAAGCGGGTCGTGGGTCGTGACATTCTCCCCTGTTAAAGCTAGCGACATCCTCGTCGCATCCTCCTCGTGGAACTTCTGTATTGTGTCTTGGAATTGCCAAAGTGCATCTGTAGGTTCCCAACTTGCTTCACTCTCCAGTAGTCCTTCCCACTTGACTAGATACTCTATACTAGGAAGAACACCTCGTCCTTGAGTCACTCTGTCGGTCATCATGTATTCAGCCTCCCTTTCATTGGGAATAACTACTCTCATAGGTGCTCGAATTGAAGGCCCACTGCTTGGGTCTTCCATGTCTCCATGATATGGTTTTAACATCCTTGCATGGAAAATCGGATAAATCTTGAGCTTGGGAGGAAGGCTAACCTCATAGGACATTTACCCACCAACCTCACAATCTCGAACAGGCCTTCATATCGGCGGACCAATTCTTTGTATATTTTCCTTATGGACTTGAACTGTTGTGGTATGAGCTTCACAAGCACCAAGTTGCCTACTATAAAAATTTTTGGTCGCCCCCCTTTGTCAGCCCACTTCTTCATCTTCTTCGTGGCTTTGTCAAGGTAAGACTTAGCCACGTCGATCTTCCCTTGCCACTCCTTTGTAGCCTTAAACCCCGAGGGGCCTTTTCTTGTGTATCCTGTCACAAGCGTATGTGGCGTCAAAGGTTGTTGTCCTGTGGCTACCTTGAACGGACTTTGGTTTGTCGCTTCGCTCCTAGGAAGCCTCTTGGGCAGCTCTGGTGGCATTATGTCCTTGAATTCATCAAGGACCTTTTTAATAGGTTTAGGTAGCACCTTTATAGGCCTTTTCTCCTCGTCGATAAACTCGGTAAGATATGTAGTTTCCCCCTTCTTGACCCCTTTTTCCAATTGCATTGTTGATAGTTGCTTGAGGCTATCCTTGGTCCTTGGCACTGCTGGGACCATGCAAGAAGCTCGCTCCTCCATGATACATGTCATGCTAATGAAGGGCATTGGTATGACCTTTACTCTCTTTAGGAATTCCATACCAAGCACAACTCAGAAATCATCCATTGGCACCACCGACTGGTCCATGATGCCTCTCCATGTTCCGATGTGCATCTCGACCCCTCGAGCCGCACCATGAATGGGCCAAGCTTGGGAGTTGACGGCCTTGAGCCATCTTGTCTCCTTGGACACCTTCAATCCTAGTTTCTTTGTCTTCTCCACCAAGACAAAGTTGCGTTTCGCACCCGTGTCAACCATAGCACATGTGGGCTTGCCGTTGACGTATGCCTCCATGTACTTGAGCCCCTTCTTAGAGTTAGTAGCCTTGACCTCCGTTGTCTTGTCCTTGATAGCTGCTAATTGTTGTAGCGATCCCATATGGGCTTCCTCTTCCTCCCTTTTGTTGCTGAGTAGAGCAATCAACACTTCCCTCTTAGGGCACTACCTAGTCCAATGTGGTCCATCGTAAAGGAAATAGGCAGTTCTGGGCTTGTATCTATCTTTCTTGTCATCCCTTGGCGTACCCTCCTTCTACGTTGAGGGTTTGCTAGGGATTTCCTTTAGATGAGATTCTTCGGATGCCGTCTCTCCCCCACCTTTTCCATTGAGTGCCGTCTTGGACTTTGAGGGCTCTTTTCTTTTGTACTCCAGTATGGACTTTGTCGCTGCTATTGCCGAAGCAAGATCCTTTACGTCATGACGTTGGAGATCTTGTACGACCCAACCTTGGAGGCCGCCATCCATGAAGTTAAACAATAGTTCCTCTTTGGTCATATTTGGGGCATCTAGCATGAGTGTCGAAAGTTTCTTCACATAATCCCGGATAGACCCGGTCTGCTTGAGCCTTTTGAGACTCCTTGTCAAGAATGAGGTATTATTGGGGTAGAATTACTTCTTTAATTCCTTCTTGAAACTATCCTAAGTGTCTGTGGTGCACGTATCTCTTTTAATGGCTGCATGCTGCTTATGCCACCATAGTGTAGCAGTGTCTTTGAGGTAGAGAGTGGCAGTCCGTACCTTTGTTGGCTCACCCTCAAGCGCTAGCACCTTGAAATATCTCTCCATATGCCACAAAAAGTTGTCGACTTATCGTGCGTCTCTTTGTCCATCATAGAACTTGGGTTTTGGAACCTCCATCTTAGGCGCCTCCTTTGAGGTAGTGGCTTCCCTAGCCATGGCCCTCTTGCACAATGCCCAATTTGTGCCCTCTTGCACAATGCCCAATCTGCTTGTATCTCTTCCATGTGAGCTTCGAAGGTAGCCAACATCTGCAACACTTGAGCTTTGAAGTCGTCAAGCTCCCCTTGTTATGGTTGTGCGATGGTGTTGGTAGCAGTTCGCAAGACCCCATAGAGCTCCTCTAGTCGGCCAATGAACTCTTCCTTATGTTCCTCCAAGCGGCCTTCAAGCTCTTCCCCGCTCTGCTCTACAGCATTAACCCTCTCCCTGGTCTCGCGATAGCTAGCTCCATCCGAGCTAGTCGCGCCTCCATAGCACCCGCCATTTCTTGGGACTTGTCCTTACTCCTCTTGCTCCTCCCCTTGTTGAGTTTGGCATCTTTCCCTCGAACTTGCTTATTGGAATTCCTCTCTTCCATGTTCTACTCTTCTAGGTTGGACATGGTGACTTGTTGCACAAGCGTCTCCCCTTGCAACCGCCCTCTGATACCAAATTGTCACGGCCTTAGTCTTGCTAAGCCTACCGTGCTAGCACTTAGTCGCTCACAAGCCTTTTTATAGGATCAAGTCAGCCTAACTCCTTGCCAAGATTGAAGAGAGCACACAATAGAGTTTTAAAGGAAGTTCTCTATTGCAAAGAACTCTTCTTACACAAGTTTGGTTGCTTGAATGAAGAGTTGCTGGGTGCCTTAGCCAAATGAGGCTAGCTTTATTTATAGGCACCAAAAAATACAATGAATGGTTAGGATCTAGACGCATGTCTCCTATCTAATGGTTAGGAACATTCTAATAAGGAGTCTAGAACATTCCCACCTCCTTAGTAGAGAATTCTAGAAAACTCATGTACAAGTAGAAATCTAGAAGGCTTTAACAACCTTCCGTGTGTAGAAAGTTCCAATGGACCTTCCTTAGTCTAATGGGCCAACCCATGTGCTAACCCACGGATCACTTAGGCGGATAATCCATAGAGCGTGTAAATGGATCATGTAAGCGGGTTGCGGGTCGTGACAGCAGGGTAGAGGACCCATCATCAACAAGTGATTTAATAGGTGATAAACCACAAGTGGCGGGCCCGAGCAAAAGGATCTTTCTCCACACCCACGAGGAATCCAGACTATTGGGGACGGACTAGATTAAACCCTTCTTCAAATATCTAGCATAAATCCAATACACCTAGATACTTCTCAGTTTTGCTGCCACATGCTAGATCAACTTAAGAATACAAGCTTTATTAACCTCCTTTACTCTTCTTAGACCAAGACCACCTTCAATCTTTGGTAAGCACATTGAAGCCCAGCTAATTGTATGCAAAAATTTATGGCAATCCGACCCATTTCATATGACATTTCTATCAAGGACTTAATTATTTAGGATTATCGTGCTTGGAAGGCCAAAAATCCCAGTCCAATATAGGTAGGAGCTTTGCAAAGCCAATCTAATTAACTCCATTATAAATGGGAATTCAAAAAATAGGTTGCATTTCTAGGTTAGTCATGATTATATTTGATTTGAACCTTCTTATATTAGTTATAGAGGCACAGTGGTAAGGTTGCTCCATTGTGACATGATGGTCGGGTTCGAATCTTGAAACAGCCTCTTCGCGAAGCAGGGGTCAGGCTATGTAAATTAATTCCTCTCCAGACCCCGTAGTGGCAGGAGCCTCATGTACTAGGAACACCCTTCTTATAGTAGTTATAAATGGTCTTATCATAAAAAATAATTCATGGTATACTTAAAAATATGGTCCTGCTATTCGTCACTACACCTAGTGTAGTAATTCACTTCACTGTCTTTTTTATCTTCACTACAAGAACATGGACAAATAAGAAGAATTAGAGAGAGGGAAACCCAGTATAGGGGAGGAGGAAAGAAGGGGTTTGACAAGAAGATTCATAATCTTTTTTTTATTTATTCCATCCTCTCCGTTAAAGAGGCTGCAGTAGCCCTTTTAAAGAAAAGAAATGTCAACATACTTGTTGTGGGGTGGTTATAACTGCCCACCACACTACCACTAAATTAAAAACTGAATTACATGCAATAAAAAGAAGTTGCTCCTATAAAATAAACTGAATAAAACTAACTACACTGCAATAACTGAATTAAAAAACTAAATGCAAGGCTGTAAGATTTAGCTTGGGTCTCAGATGGTATCTCTTGGAGTATCTAATTGGGCCTGGGCTACTGCTAGTAGGAGCAGTCCCCAAATGTCCTACATCAACTCTCCCATTTAAAAAAACTTGACCTCGAGCTTGGATAAACCTAGGGAACCAGTCCATTTAATGCTCATCCATGCTGTACAAATGCTCTGGTAATTCACGAGAAGAGTGGATGGAATTTTGAATCTGCACGTCACCCTCTCAATAATATTGAGTGGAATGTCGAAGTCATACACTATTATTGTTGCAGGATTTTTGATGTTGTTTTCCATTCCATAAGATGGAACGATTGGTTGTTGTAATCGTGTGGGTAAAGGGGTTCAATGGATTTTACGGTAATGGGGATAAGGTAGTTGTATATGGGTATTTGGAATTCTGGCTTGGGATTTCTAGAACAGGGAAGGGAACAAGTTAAGAGAAGTTAGATAGGAGAGGAAACTGAAAGGCAAAAGAATCCAAGATAGAGAAGGAGAGATCTCACAAGAGAGTGGGGAGGAAAACTTCAACCACACAGGAAAAGAAGAAGAATAGAGAGAGATTCACCCAACCTGGGCTTTGATACCAAAATGATAGGGTGGACTACAAGAACATAGACAAAGAAGAACTAGAGAGAGAATTTGAGAGAGGGAAGAGAGGGAAACCCACTAGAAGGTTAAGGGGGAGAAGGGGTTTGACAAGAAGATTCATAATTTTTTTTTATGTTATTTATTCCATCCTTTCCATCAAAGAGGCTGCAGTAGCCTTTTTTAGTCCTTTTAAAGAAAAGAAATGTCTACAAACCTGTTTTGGGGTGGTTATAACTGCCCACCACACTACCACTAAATTGAAAACTGAATTACATGCAATAAAAGAACTGCTCCTGTAACATAAACTGAAATAAAACTAACTACACTACAATAACTGGAATAAAAAAACTAAATGCAAGGCTGGTAAGATATGGCTTGGGTCAGATGGTATCTCTTGGAGTATCTAATTGGGCTTGGGCTAGGGCTAGTAGGAGCCTCCCCCAAATGTCCTGCATCATAACTGCTTTAGTCGACAGCCCTTTTTTGGGGACTTTTACTTATGTCTGTTGGGAGTCACAAAGCTCCCTCAATGTCATTACTATAAATGAGAATTAGCTGCTACCTTCTTCAACTTTAGGATTTTGTTTAATGGTTGTGAGACTCAGCTGCACTAGTGGGAAGCTAATAGCGTTGATGAGAAGTCAGCTTAGTTCATAGGTGGAAGCCTGCGTCCATATCCTTCTCTATCTCTTCTCAATCTCCATTAACAAGTAAGTAATTGATTCACTTTTAATTTCAGATATGAATTTGTTTCTCTGCATCGATTCCATGGTAATTCTGATCTTATCCTCCATTGATGGTTGCTTGAGTTGATGGTCTGAGTTGCTGGTTTGTTCTTCAATCTAATCGCTCTCGGATGAGGAATTTTCGACTGATATTGGGCTGTTCATCAACTGCTGCAAGATTTTAATTCTGTCCTTGTTTTTGTAACAAAATAGAAAATAAGAAAAAATGGAGAGAATTACTAGCACTAACTAGCACTAGCTACTTTGACTAAGTCAAAGCAGTATATGGTTTGGGGCTAAGCAGCAAAGAAGAAAGTCCTTCCGCTCCGTTGGTGGTCCACGATCACTAGAACAAGCAAACAACGGAGGGAGCCCCTATTTGAGTAAGCTGATCTACGACCACCGTCGCTAACGCCCCTGTTGAGTTTTGGTTTTCTTGCTGGATGCTTCTGATCAATAGGAAGAGGAGTCAGCCAAAAAGAAAGACCACCAAAAGTACAAGTTTATTATGCTAACCACCCCCTCAAGCTCGAGTATGGGGGAATGTGAGAGCTTCAACTTGAAACAATGTAGCAGCAGAAACAACAATTATAGTAGTAGGAGCAGTAGCAGTAGTGGCAGCAATAGTAGTAGTAGTAGCACAATATAGGTCACATGTGAACCAAGTAATAGTAGTCATAGTTGTCAAGGCGACAAGGCGACCCAAGGCGTTTGGGGCCATCCTAGGCGCCTAGGCGCCTGCCTAGGCGTTGCCTAGGTGACCAAGGCTCCCAGTGTATTTTTTTTTTTATTTCCAAAACATTAATGCTATATTAATATGAGAAAATCAACAAATAATAAATAAACATAACATTAATATAACATCAATGTTATATAACATAACATTAATATAGCATAACATTAAGTTATTAACATTAACATAACAAGGATGAGCTATGAAACATCTCATTTCCAGTTGAAATCAGTCAGAAAATAAATAAACCATGCTTGGCATCAAGAATTGTAGAGCAAGAATAAATAGACCATGTAGAGGAGGAATAAAATAAATAAAGAAAACTAGCAATGGAATTATGACAAATAAAACAAAACACAGTTTTGGAGATATTTCCAAGACATAATATCTCCAACACAGAAGTCAATAATGTAGTTATTCCCAAGGAATCAAGTATCGACACGATATGTACCATATCGACCGATACGTATCGGTATCGATCCAGTCGATACGATACCAGTTGATTCGTCTCTTTATTTTTAAAAAAAGTATAGTATCGAGCGTGTTGAACTGATACGCCTCGGTACTGCTCAATACGCTTGATACGCACCGATACGCATCGATACGGCTCGATATATATCGATACACTTTAATTTTGATTTTTTTTTTAAAAAAGAAGAAAAACCAACCTGTATCGTTGATACAGTCTTTTAAGTGTCGAGCAGTATCGATACTACTAAAAAACAGACCCTGTTTGTGTTTTTTCAAAAGCGGACAACCATTGAAGCTTCAATACTCCTCTGCAACTTGATTTTTTTCCCAAAAAACCTTAGGGCTTTGATTCTTAGCCCTAAAACGACTATGAAGGTAGCATCAAACTGGATTTTAGTGAAGATTAGAGCCTGAAATCATCTCTTCAAGCTCCAAGGGCGGAAAACCCTAAAGGTATGAATTTCAACTTCAATTTTTTTCATGATAAATCGATTTTTGTGCTGTTTCTTTTCATGAATCAATGAACTATGATCCTATTTGATGAATGCATGCTACATGCATGGATTTGAACACTAATTTGAGGAATTTTGGAAGAATAAAAGAAATTAAAAAAAAAAATTCAAAAATTAACCCTTTCCTTTTCGACTATTTATATAAGATGTTTAGACCACTGATCTACCATCTTTGCTTCTTAGTTATAATTTTTTATTTTTTTTATTTTCTGGTTAAAAAAATAGAAATATAATTTAGATAATATTATTTTTTTTTTCATGTAAAATTTGACTATTCTCTCTCTCTCTCTCTCTGTCTGTCTCAATTTTTATTCTTGATTGATTCCCTGTTTTGGTCCTGATTTGTCTTTCCAGTAGCAGTAACAATAATATGTACATCACTCTAACCTATTTTTTTTCATGAATCAACATTTTTTATTGTTAAGGGGAAATTTGTTGTCAGATCTAAGATATATGTGGTCCTGTACTAGTTAAGGCCCAGATATTTTTTTATTTTTTTTCTTTCTTTTTCTTACATCCTTGTTGTTTGTCGATTCTCTGTGGGGTGTACATGACTCCATGAATTTGATTTCCATGCCATGATGTGTGTTCTTTTTTCTTCTGATCTCAATGTTCCTCTACTATTTTGTTAAGTTTTAGGTCTTGCTTTCCTTTACTTTTTTCTTAATGCCAGTTTCGGTTGTAGGGAAAACTATAAAAAATGGTAAGGGTTTGGTATGTTTGTGTTTGTTTCCACTAAGATGGGTATTTACTGAAGAGGTAGCTTTTGATTTTATTTGTATCCATGATGCAAGAAACTTTTTCTTTCTCAATGTTGCTAATTATAGTGTTTTTATGCTTTAAAATTGTGTTTTGTATGTTCTTTAATCATTTTTGTGCGTATCTTGCCCCGTATCTATGTGTATTAGTGCGTATCTACCGTTTCCATGATACGATACAATATGTCTCTTAATTTCAGCGGACCGATACGGTACCGATACACGATACTTGATTCCTTGGTTATTCCACTTCTATTTCCTTTGCCAATGAGGGACATGGTTATAGAAACAGGGTTATAAACTAATCAGACATAACATAAGTTACATAACATTAACTTAACATATTAGATATTAAAAAAAAAAAAAAGTGGACTTGCTGACTAAGAAGAATTAGGAAAAAAAAATGTTGCAGACTTGTGGGAAAAAGAAGAAGAAATTGGGGACTTTTAGTGCAGTTGCAGAGAGAAGAAGAAGAAGAAGAAGAAGAAGAAGAAGAAGAAGAAGGAGAAGGAAAAAGCCACATTCGGAAAAAAGAAAAAAAGGTGTTGCAGATAAACTGAAGAAAAAAAATCGGGGATTTTCAATGGGAGGTGCAGCAGAAGAGAAGAAGAAGAAGAAGCAGAAAAAAGAAGAAAAAAAAGGACATTCGAGAGAAAAAAAAAAGACGGTTGCCTTGCAGATAAACTGAAGAAAAAAATAACGTTGGATTTTCAGTTGCAGATGCTGCAGAAGAGAAGAAGAAGAAGAAAAAGAAGAAAAAAAAACGACATTCAAAAGAAAAAAAAAAGTTCGTTGCAGAAAAACTGAAGAAAAAAATTATGGGAGTTTCAGTTACAAGTGCAGCAGAGAAGAAGAAGAAGAATCATTGATTCGACACAAAATAAAAATGCGGAAAAAAAAATTGCAGTTGCAGATTATAGGCTCTTAGGGGAAGCCAGAGAAGAAGAAGAAGAGGAGGAAGAACAAATGACATTAAAAAAAAAAAAAAAAACCATAGCATACTTGAGAATCCGACGCCAGAAGAGGAAGAGTACCAGAGGAAACTTTCGCTGCAACCCTAATCGCAATCACGGTATGAGTTTCAATTTCTTCTTCTTCTTCTTTTAAACGAATGGTTGCCTCCATATAGGTTATATACATCGTGATTCAATGTATCAATGTACAATATATTATGGTACATATAGCCAATCTAAATGTAAGTTTTAAAATCTAATTAAAATATAAATAATAAATATATTAATATATTAATAAAAAATTCATTCACTTCCCCTGAGAAATGAGACCACCCAGACCTTCTGGGCGTCCAAGGCGCCCTAGGCGACGCCCAGAAGGCCTGGACGACCACCTTTCTCACAGTCACAAGGGGCCTAAGCGCCCAGGCTCGAAAAAAAGCCCGTACGCCTTGGCAACGCCTTGACAACTATGGTAGTAACAACATAGTATAGGTCACTATGAACCAAGTAGTAGTAGTCAAGGATTAATATATCGTGTATCGGTAGCATATTAGTCGGGCGATTTTAAGAGATGTATCGTATCGTATCGTGGATATGCGAAGATACGCTAGGATACTGGGCAAGATACACATGGGCATAATTAGTGAACGCGCAAAACACAATTTTTAAGCATAAAAAAACTATAATAAGCACTCTTGAAGTATTTCCAAGGATTAAAGACATAGTTGATGACATTCAATGAGCTACAACCTTCGGTTCCCATGAACTGTAGGTTTTCAGCAAGGAGGAAGACCAGAAAAGTGAAAAAAAATCAGTTGTATCAAGCTTTATAAGTGCGTATTGAGGTGTATCAGTCTGTATCGAGGTGTATCGGTCCGTCTCGAGGTGTATCGAACCATATTGGTAAGTATCTTATTTTTTTGCGAGAATGGAAACATGAGTGTATTGACACGTATCAAGTGTATCAACCGTATCGAAGTGTATTGAGCCGTATCAGTTCGATCCTTTTGATACATGTGGATACATTTTTTGTTTTAAGAAAAGAGATACGTATCGAAGAGTATCGTATCGATCACTGTCCATACGGATATGTATCGGTGAATACGGGGCATATCATATTGATACTAAAAACCATGGTAGTAGTAGCATAGTACAGGTTACTGTGAACTAAGAAATAGTAGCAACACAATATAGGTCACTGTGAACCAAGTAGTAGTAGTAGCAGTAGCAGCAATAGTGGTGGCTACACACCTCATGGAGAACCTTAAACGATTCTTAAAACAACATCGCAGGTGATTGCTCTAATACCATGTAACAAAATAGGAAAAAAAGAAAGAAAGAAAAAGAAGATGGATAGATTCGATGTGTCTTGCTTCTCTCTTTGTAGCTTGTATTTATAGAAAATAAAAGACAACTATTAGATAGGATCTAGGACTCTACAAGTTAGAGTCCTAATACAAACTAATAGGTTCAAGCCCTAGAAATTAGCACTAACTACTTTGACAAAGTAGTGTAGAATTACAATTTTATTACGCTAACAGTTTTAAATCTACTACTATCGAATTCTGATTGCTGTTCTTAGTTCTTACAATCTGCTGCTGCATATTCTTAGTCAAGTGCTTCTGAACTTGATTCCTGTTACTGTGAACCCATTTTGCTACCTTTCTGTTGGTGATTGAATTCAGTGAATCAGATCTGACTTTGGTTTATCATTAGCATCAAATTGATATCATACATGCTGTTACATATTAATTCAATCTTTGATTACTGATTTTGAGTTCTGTTCCTGTCGATTCCAACAAAAGAGGTTTTCCTACTTTCAACTGGATATCTTCCTAGCTGGACACTCCACCATTGTATTGAAGTCCAATTCTGATTATTTATTATTCTATCTATTTATGACACTGTATCAAGGTTTGAGGTGCCGGTTTTAGGCTGGTTTCGACCAGCCTTGAAACCAAGTTGTCTTGGGTTTCGATCAAGTTTAGGTCGAAGCCTGGGATTTTTCCCGGGACATCTCGAACCTTAGTTTTGAGGCCCATAAATGTTTTTCTTTATCCTTTTTTTGTGTGTGTTGTGTTGTGTGTAGCCTATTTTAACCATTTTACACATATTTCCTACATTAGGTTCAAAAAATGAAAAACCAAAAGAAAAAATTTCAGCTACCACCCAAAATAGTTTTGAAACATCACCTACCACCCACAACTTTCAAAAAAATCAACTACCACCCAAATGTTTACCACCGTTAATCAAATAGACCCACTCCGTTAAATGAATTCCGTTAGTTGTTGATGTCATCTAAAATCAATTTTGAAATGGACAATAATACCCTCTTCATCAATAGTCACCTCTTCCTACTCTGGTGAACTTCGATGAATCCAAATCAGTAGTTTTGATAGCAACCTCAGAAAGAAAATCTACCGAATGCATAAGATAGAAAGTATAACTCAAGCACTCCTTTGTTTTTGTAACTTTTATCTCCTATGACCTGGAAACAAGGTTGCTGGAAAAGAACATTCCTCTCTGCTCTGCTCCGTCAAGTGTCACAAACCGTCAATAGAGTTTCTCTTCTCTTCTCTTCTATATTTTGCTAGGTGTCACCGCCATGGAAGCACCCACTGGAACCAGCGCAGCTGCACAACAGAGGAGGCGGGTCGCCGTCGGCCGCGGAGGAACAGCTCCTTGTTTGATTCTAAGGAGGGGTCGAATTCTCATGGGTATTTAAAGAGCACCTTCGCCAACGATGATATCAAGCCTCATGCTCTCTGTGCATCTCTTCATCTTCGCTGATGATTGTGTCATTCTCGAGTTTGTGCATCAAACCTCATCATCAAAGGTTTTGTGGAGAGCAAGTGATGAAAACGGCAGGTTAAGATAGGGGTGAGATCATAAACATTTAGGGAGACCAGAGTTTCGTAATTCCCTTTACTACTTTTAGAGGCTATGTTAGAACCTTTCTTGATCATCATCCCCATTGATTTATTAGAGTTCTTCTGCAACTCTCCTCAAATCCTTAATATCCTCACGGCTCCATGCCAATCTGATCTTCTACGACACAAGGAAAACAAAGCTGAACAAGCAAAAGGTAGAGAGATCTTGCGATTCGTGAAAGCTGAAAACGTTCAGTAGCAAAATCGGAGAATAAAACTCCTTTCCCTATGGATATAACCTTCCTGACAATGGTTAGATCTATAGGGTATGGAGCACAAAAATGACGTCCGACGATGGTGACGAAATTGGACATCGGTGGATAGTTGGAGGCCTCAGCCATGGACTTGGTGGAAACGATGCAACCAAGAAATGGGTTTCTGGTAATGTCTGGACGATGGGAAAAAAGGCCATTGTCACACCCCAATTCTGATCCAACCAGAATGGTGTGAGTGAACCGTCATTGAACCAACGGTTCACACCAGGATCTCGAATAGGCCGTGTCCACTCATACAAACCATTACACATAACCACAATCAGAATATAAATATACAGCGGAAGACTTTAAATAAAATGAACTGAGTATCTATTGATAATTTAAATAAATATCCCATTATCCAAATTCAAACACATAAAATAATATCCATACATCCATTTAATCCAACCAAAAATAAATAAAAGAAATAAATAAAATCCGATCAAAGGTACACGCAGAAAGGGCACTCGCATGAAGCGTCATGCTCGTCCTCTCCTGCTTGCACACTCAAAGCAGCAACGTCACCATACGCCGGAGCGTTCACATAGTCGTCAACAGTGTAACCTGCATCAACATCTAAAACAATGTGTACACAAAGGGTGAGCTCACAACTTAGCTCAGTAAGACAATCGAACGATTTCACAATATTATGCATGAGTAACAATCGGTTTTATCTTTGTGGTTTGGTTTTAAGTTTGCAATGTGCTATAGAAAGGTTTGGTGACCCCACACCTCTATACACGAGTGTGTGACACCTCATGGATCACACCCCCATTGGCCCACATGCACCCATCATGGAATAGAGATAGAGCTAAGATACCCCCGTACCTCCCCTGATACTCTACCCATACTAGTACCTAAGCCCCTACTGGCCAGGGTTCGCAAACTAGGCTCGCAACTAACCAATCCTATATGTCATCAATGTATGCTCTATCCCAAAGACACGCCGTCTACGGCATAGAGATAGAGCTAAGGCATTCCCACACCTCCCGATGCCCCATCCGCAACTAACTCACTAGGATAGAAACATAACGCAGGTAGACCCTATCCCAACATAACTCCCTACGGCATAGAGATAGAGCGAAAGCATCGTGGACAAGCCAGCGTCGACTCGGAGACCACAGTACCACATAACAGTGGCCGGGACAACATCAATATCGGAGACCATCGTACCACCACCTTCCCCTGATGCCCCACCCGTACCGAGCATGTTAAGATAGAATACTACAAAAGGTGCTAATGTGAAGAGCGATCCCAGGCCCATGCCCCACTCCACACACTAACGAAAACAATCACATGCCTAACAATCACATCCTATCAATGCATGAGCGGTAATAATAATCGAAAGTAAAGGATGGCATGTGAATATGCACAAACAACACATCTCATATAATCAAGTGATTAACAACAACTTACTTGTCCCTTAATTATTAGGTTTAGGTCGATTCCCTTACCTGACGCTCGTTTGTTAGCTTGCTCCACGTCGCAAGATCTAAACGATATGTCACAAAGTCCTACAACATTATTAGGGTTTCATTAGAATATTTTTCTTCGGGTTTCATGTTGGTCGGAAACCAACAAAAATCCAAAACCAGTCTTTCAGAGTTGACCGGTCTCACCATACCGGTCGCAGCACTGTGAACAGACTGTCAACCGGTATAGTCGACCGGTATAGTCGACCGGTATGTCTCCGGAAGACCATACCCTTGATTTTTTGACTTCCGTCGATCACTCTACATGGATTTTCAGGGTTTCTCCTATCCATTCTAAGTCTAAACTTGGAGTTAGAGTTATCCCCAACTCATTCGAGTCTCGTTTCGATGAATATCATCTCGAAACTCAAATCCAGGGTTTGACGGCAACTTAGGGTTTATTGGCCAATTTAGGGTTTTAGATCAATACCTACTTTGCATGGTATTGATCCACCCACACAAGTAACATAGGATAAGAAGATTGATTCGAACACTTACCGTTGACAGGCGTAGCGTGAGCTTCGTCGAACGGTAATGGCGGCTCCTTCTTCTTCCTCCTAGCTCATTCTCCTTTTCAACCTCTTCCTCTTCTCTAGGGTTTGCGAGAGACAATGGAAAGGATTTGAGGAGGCTTAAGGGTGTATTTATAGGCTAAGTTTAGGGTTTAGTAACCCTACTAGGATTAGGAAACTTCTAGGATTCTAAATCAGGAAAGTGGGACCCTCAGAAGTTAATTTCCAGATTCCCGCACATAGCTGCGCAGGCCATACCGGTCGACCGGTACCAAGACCGGTACCATCGACCGGTCAACATAAATTGATGACTATTGGTCGTCTTTGGTCCGATTTCATACCTGTTTGTCATCCGTTTGTCCCGCCTGGCCCGGTGATGATCGGAAGACCTGTTACGACACAAAACCAAGGTTTAGACCGGGTTTACGGAGTGCGGGTCTTACAGCCATGGCTTTCTTTTTTCATCGGTAATCGAGATATTTTGAGCCCTTACGACCAAGAGATGGGTTTCAGATCTCGGTTTAATGGTGATTATTCAAACAATCGCTGTCGCCGGAGAAGAAGAAAGGAGGTTGTCATTGATGTATTCTGGTGTCATCTGAAGCATAGGATCGAACCCACTGTTTTTCGATTCTTTCGGTTCTTCTGAGGTTGAAAATGATATTCAGTTAGAAGAAAAACACTTTGGAGGATATGGGTCATTTTACTAGCTTTTAAAAAATTTCAATTAAAAACAAAAAAGGTAAAAATGTCTAACAATTATTTCAGTCTCCTCCGTCAGTTACTTGAGTGTAGTTGATGTTTTTTGAAAGTTGTGGGTGGATGTTTCAAAACTACTTTGGGTGGCAGCTGAAATTTTTTTGAAACCTAAATGATAATATATGTTGTGGAAACAAGTTTGTTAGTGTACACTGAGATCTAGATTGTGTCCAGAGTTAAATATGCAATACTTATTTATGTTTAATGTTACTTTAGTCTAAAATTCAAATTCCAAAAGTATAAGAAGTCAAGTTTCTAGTACAAGAACAAAACCAGATTTTTGGGTGTGGGAGTGATTTTCAACTTCTAAATGCCAGGATTTTTTCTAAATTTAAAAATTTCATAAATATTATTATAGTAAAACATCACTAAAAACCAAAAGTGCGCCAAAATAATTTCATGCCTTGATGTTCAAAAAATTATTTTCATCCAGAGCAACTTTAAACAACATTTACATACTTCTAACAAAGGCTTGTCCGGAATGTAACTCCTTTAATATAACTCGGATTTAAGCAATCTTATATTTTTTGCAAAGCTAGTGTAATCAGCTTCCCAATAAATTCGAGAGTGCTTGAATCTGAGTTATAATGAAGGAGTTATACTCTGGTAAAACCTTGTTCGGAGTAAACGAATGCAGTTTAAAGTTGTTTGAACGGAAATAATTTTTAGGTATCATAGTAAGAGATTATTTTGGCACGCTCTTGGCTTTTAGTGATGCTTTATTATACTAAAATTTATGGAATTTTTATATTTGGGAAAAAGCCTAGCATTTGGAAGTTGAAAATCGCCCCTTGCACCCAAAAATTCATTTTTATTTTTGAACTGGAGAGTTGACATTTTATCCTTTTGGAATTTGAATTTTAGTCTATTTTTATTGGATTCAAATAGGGGGTGTTTGCTTATTTATGAATAATATCTTAAGTTAATGAAATTATTTACTTAAATTATATTAGTCATAAATAAATATTGCCTAATAAGTATTATTCCTGTGTACTATTCCTGGCTTTGGAGTTGAAACTTGGTCGAGTTTGGGTCGAAACTTATCGAAATAGACAGGTTTCCATTGAAACCTAGACTTTTATAAGGCTAGGTGGACCAAAACGAATTCGAAACCAGGTTTCGGTTCCGAAACCCGAAACCTGGTTTCGGTTCCGAAACTTGGTACTTTTCAGTACCAAACTAGGGTTTCGTCTCAACCTTGGTCGAAACCATTGGTTTCAATCGGCACCTTGAACCATGCACTGTATCAAGTACTGATCCGTCATTGACACCTCAGATGTTGACTTTTGAATTTTGGTTAAAATAACACTTGCTTATGTTCCCTAATTCTAGCAGTACAAGGATTCCATCATATCTCTTAATCCAACCATCAGATTTCTTTCATATTTGGATATTCTGTTCATTATACTATTCCCTACATGTGATTCATATCTGGTTTGCATCTGTGGGTTAGATCTCTTGCTATTGCTACTGTTCATATTCTGGTTTTCTGTCCATTTACACGATTTTGGCAGATTGGGATTCCATCCCTCATCAGGAAATAGTTGTGATTTTGGTTTCTTTTACTATGACTCAGGAAACTTTGAAAAGGCCTACTATACTTTGCGAGGCCCCAAGTTAGACAGGATTGGCAATTAGAGTGGCCTATTAGCTTCAAAAAGTTATCAATTTGAAGAGATTTTCAATATATTGAAATATCCCAAATCCGGCTTTGGTGGATATTGACTTTTGGGTGGTATTTGATTATGGAGCTCTGCTGGGATGAAGGATTGGATTATTCATTAGAAAAAGAGAGGATTGGATGAGTTGAATGAAGAGCTGAAATGTTTGGTTTATTTGATGAAAAGGGCAAATCTATATAGTTCATAGTGCCTACTGAAGTTTAATGCTTCAAGGCCTGCCACCTGTGGTACATAGTGGGTCCATTATTCCATGTGATAGAGGACCCCACTTTTAGCTCATTGGTTAAATTTCATCTCCAAATGAACAGAGAAAGTGGCTCAAAATCACAAAAATGCTGTTTTGTTAATATATTTAGTAATGTTTTTGAAACTTTTGGTTAAACTATTTAGCCACTTGCCTTGTTCATTTTTAGCTGAATTTTTTCAGTGAGATAAGTGTGGGTCCTTTATCCCAGAGACCCACCCATTAACTGTGAGATGGTAGGTCATGAAACTCCACTAGTCCGAGCAAAGTATAGTTTTTGCCTTTCCATCAAATCAAGTAACTGTTAGGCATCTATACTAAGGCTATCAAGCAGCTGAATGAAGCCCACACTAGTCCTTGTGATTCAGTCTCCATCCATCAATTATTAACCAAATTGAAAAATTACCCATATTTGCAAAAAAGTCTCTCTGCTCTTTGTTCTGCCTCCTCAAAGAAAGCTTAATAGCTTTATTCTGTTGAACTCTCTAACTCTATCCTTCTCACATTAAAGGTATGGTCTACCAAACCAGTATTTGAATCATGACAGTTGATGGATGTGATTGTCCAATTACAGTTTATCCCCTGAGGAAGAACTGAAGTTAAGTGATGGACCGTTCAATTCAAAATTATTTGGCAAATGATGCAGGGATACCTTAAGAAGGAACAAACTAAGAATATACATCTTGTTTTTATTTCTGAATATTCAAATTTTCTTTCACTTCAGACCAATGCTGCCAGTTAAAAATGGAAACGCATGGAAATGAGTATTCGACTCTGTCTTGCCTAAATATCTTGTCCTTTTTCTCAAGTATCTTCTCCTGTTTCTATAACAATGTTATGGGATTTATTGGTATTATTGTCCACTTCTGGTTCATCAGTATTCCGAAAGTGCCTTTTGTTTATATTGTTCACTCCTAGCCACAGAAAGTTGAGGGCTGCCAATTATCGCTATAATCTTGCGAATGTTGTGCCAATGTTGCATTGTAGCCTTAGGCCTCATGTTTTGAACTTACAAATCTGTTTGCTTCATGGCCGTACTTTAGTTAACCTGAAATTATCACAATAATGTATTTCTAACAATGAAGTCAATAATGCCCTTATTTACAGGAACCGCAGAAATAGGGAATCATCCATCTTGAAATCCATAGAAAGTGGTGCAGAAACATTATTTGATATAGTGGCGAAGACATATGCTGATGTTGATCCCAGTGTTTGGATTTATGCTTCATCAAATGTGAGGCTTCACGTGGATTATCTTGCAGTTCAAGATAGGCTCCCAATGGTAAAATTTATGCTGAGACTTCTCTTCCATGTTCTTTCTATGTGCCTATATAAAAAACTGGTTAAATTATTGATAATAGAGATTTTCCTTTTCAGTTCAAATCAGGAGTTCTTTGTGGTGAGTTTTGTTAGATCAGGCACAAGAAATTGTACTTCACAGAGTTAGGTTTAACTGGTTCTTTTCATTATCTAGACTAGACTAAAGAATGCAAACATGCGCATGACCAAAATAAGGAAAACTAAGAGGCAAAGGCAAAATAGCTCTGGTTTAGGGCCTAAATGTTATTAAGAAAAAAAAATCCAAAATAATTACAGCAAACTTTTGTAGACTATTAGAGAGTAGATGTTTATGATTTTCTGACTACTAACTGTATTTAATTGGACATTGACATATAGAATGAGGTTCTACATCTGTATGATTGAGATTGACCAAAAC
This sequence comes from Protea cynaroides, assembly GCA_028583415.1. Classification (NCBI taxonomy): domain Eukaryota; kingdom Viridiplantae; phylum Streptophyta; class Magnoliopsida; order Proteales; family Proteaceae; genus Protea; species Protea cynaroides. Next base: position 43,027,286 of record CM053268.1, read on the forward strand.
TATATTTTCCATAATCCAAACAGTGTAAAATGAAATTAGTGATGAATTGTGGAGGTCTACTGCCACAAGAGAGATAAGATCCTGATTACTCTCTTCTATCTCTTCATATGGCAATTAATTAATATGACCTGAGAAAAGTATTAAGATATCCTTGCAGCCTTACTTCAATATAAAATTTCATGTTTAAGTTGGATTTCATTCTAAGGTTTGTCAATTGTTTGTATTATTTTCCCAAATGGCCCTTGAAAGAAAGCTGTAACTTCGGGTTAGACTCATTGGACTAGAAGTTGTGGATAAACGTGAAAAGGAGAAAAAAAAATGTCATTAGGTGACAATGAATTCATCAAATAGGTTTGTAATATATATTTTGCTTTCACTCTTGCATTCAAGCTGGAATATGAGAGTGTCATCCCTAGCTTGATATTATTGGAAGCTCGCCATAAGTTCTGATACTGCTATGACTTAGCTGTTCTCTGCTCATGGAGAAAGTTTTACGTCTTCCCATTTGTTGGCTCTATTCTAGGTGATATGGCGATCCAGTTATGGATTTTGATAGAAAGAAAATGGTATTTTGGATCATGTCACTGCTTATTTGCTGTTTGGCTTGTGGTAGTTGTGTCACGAGTGGTAGGAATTATTTCTTGATCTGTATATCGTTGTTCTCTCTATTCCCCAAGGAAGTCTTTTCTCCCACCACCTTTTGTGGGGGTATTTTGGTCATACTTGTACTATTGGTGTAGCTTACTATGTCTTAACAGAAAGATTTTTGGCATAATTTTAACCCATTTTGTATGCTACCTTTCCTATCTTGGATTTTGGTAACCTGAGTGACGAAAGTCAGGCCAGCTGACCTTCCTGTTTGAACAGAACACTTGGGATCCTGGGAGTGGAAACTTCATAAATTTTTTTTATTTTGGTATAAAAATAAATAAAATCATCAGACATCATTTCAATGGACTGATGTTAGCATTTCGTTCTATCTTTTATAAAGTTCAAATAGTTTTGAAAACATGAGAACAAAATCTAGTACCAAATTACCAGTGGTGCAATTATGTTATTAACATGTTCCATGTTGGAGCCATGACTCTCGATTATTCCTCTGAGAGTGTGCAGGGCTTCTCTTTGGAAAAATTCAACGACAGTTGTGTTGCATTTGTTGCCAAGATGGGTAAGCAGGAAGCCAAGTGACGAAGCTGCACTCTGTGAACCACCCATGTACGCACCTGTTTAGGTTGGGACTATTTCCCTCCATTCTCTCTAGAAACTTTCAGCCCTGTATGCAACTATTTTAATTATTGGGCCATTGGAGATTTAGTTGATGAGAAGTTCAAAAGTGCTTAAAATATTCATGTTCTGAGAACTGAGTGTCGCTCAGTGTCGGTTTTGGAATGGATCCTATCATGCTTTAAAATGTCTTATGGAGTTACATTCCTTTGAGCAGGAATTCTCAATCCAAAGGTTTCGGAGGACTTTTGGACTACATTTTTTATCCCGATGGACGTGGGTATACCTGAGAAGCAATATAATGCTTAAGGATCAGACTCAAAGGAGAATAAGACTGCTTACGGCCACTGCAGTGGTTGGTTTTGCTGTATTTTATGCTGTTAAACATAAAGTCTAGTTCCAAATGATATAAGCACTTCTCAACTTGGATGGTCAAATTGTCACTGCCACATGGTATACCTAGGCAATGGTGTTGATTGGCTGTCAAATGGGCCAAGTTGGCATTCACTGAAGGACACATGGCCTATCTAACAGCTAGAATGCCTAATGGCATAAGTAGGCAGTGATGTTGGAAGTGTCAGTTTCCTTTTTTTTTTTTTTTTTCCCTTTGTTTCTAATGGGAAAATTAATTGAAAATTTTCAGTTAATAAATAGGAGGGGGGATTTTGTGAAGACTACTACATTTAATAGATAATAAATTATAACCAATAAGGGACATATCGAGCCATATAACATTATCTAGAGAAGATAGGTAGCTTTCTTGTGTTTCCACCACTTAATACTGATTATTTGATCGTTCTAATCATTGATAGAGGGGAGTTCCCTATAAAAGTCGAATGTCAAATTTAGTAGTTTATCTTGACCTTATGGTCAAACTTGTTTTAGGCTACTTCCCTCTTTCGTTTTCATGGTCCAGCATGAGAGTCCACCTTTTCTAGCCACGGTTATGGTTGGTTTTGGCTGATTAACTTTTGGATTAGTTGTATAATTATGGATTAATCATATATTAAATTTATAACTTAGGTTCTATCGAAGACCATCTCTTGGACTTCAAGGGGTTGCATACTTGGGAAGGACCAACATTTCAAAGAAGTCATTTCTATTCTCCTTGTGGCCTACCTATATAAATAAAAAAAGAATACTTTCCTATATGTTTATGCATTCGTGTATTTTTTTTTAACCGTCCCTGCATGTCATCCAACCTCTTATAGACATACTTTCAAAGCATTATTTTTTTCATTTGGCAAAAAATTCGTTTGAGTTGAAACTTGACTTAAAGGGGCGTGACTCACCTGCACTTACGTGCATCCTCTACATGATCCCATCTCCGTCTATAGGGTGTGGATCCATCTCTAGAGATGGAATCACATAAAAGATGCATACAAGTGCAGAGGATCATGGTGAAGGATGCATGCCAGTGCAGAGGATCATGACTCAACATGTAGCGAGGGGACCTTACAGTATATAAGTCTAAAAAAATTGGGTCCTTCGAATCAATTTTGTTTTTAAGGGGTGCAAACTTGCTGTGGGTGAGAAATTTATTCAAACTCAAGGAGGAAAAATAAAAAGGATACGAGGGTTTTGATAGACTTTGGAAAGCGGAATTAACCCACAGCCCATCTCCGAGGGCTTGAATGGCCTACTTGGCTAACTCATGAGCCAACACATTAGAGGATCTATTTACAGACCCAAACTCAATCAAGGAGAAAATGATATATATATATATATATATATATATCATGCCAGACATATATAATAGCAATGAGCAACGGTCACAAAATTGCATAAATGAAGAAATAGTCTTCCAGTGCTCCAAGTAGGTAATCTGACTGTTAAGTTTCATTTTATCATAGATATATTCCTCAGCTTCTTCAATAATCTGGTTCTACATCTCCTTTTACTCGAGATGAATGGCATTTCTGGCGGTGCCATTTGCAAAGGGCAGTCTCCACCTCCTGCATTGCATTTCTTCAGGAGGGGGAAACATTGCCTCGTTGGATGTAAATATACCATCGTCGTCTTTACCCATACGGTAATGCTTCCCATTCCTATTTGATCGGGGCATTCCAGAGAAGGGAGAAGATGAGTTGAAATGTTTATTTGTCCTATAACCTGATATTTTATTCCTTCCATTTTTTTTTTCTGCATTTGTGAATGATAGACTAGGAAAGTGGTTATTCGGTCATCTTGATATCTTCTCTATTCTCTCAGATTAAGCTCATAACATTTGCCTGTTATTTCCTTTTTCTTACTGGAACTATTTACATTTGTTTTCGGCTTGGAGTGGTGTAATGAAATATTGGTTGTACTTGAAATATTGTGTTGCAGTTTCTGTTTCTTTTTCCAAATTAATAATAGGTAATAGTGTACCAAAAGCAAACTAAGGTGTTTATGCTGTGTCAAATTGTTGTCACTATTGTCACCAATAATGAAATTGGTTGTTCTTAGATTATCAAAAGTTGTCAAAAACTAAAATTTCCCGACTTTTTTAAACATCTCTTTTGGGTTGGCTTAAGCCTTACTTGATACAAGCTGAAGTGAGACAATGCTTAGGGTGTGTGGGCAAGGTAGTAGAAATGAGAGAGAGAGAGAGAGAGAGAGAGAGAGAGAGAGAGAGAAAAGATGCAGATGCTGCGATTCGAGCTCTTGGCTAGATTGAAGGGAATGACCAGATTGCCCTAGTAGAGAAATCAAAAACACCAGTTCGTTGAAGCTCTGTTTGGAAAGAGATGAAGCTCTATTGTACAAACATTGTGCAGATGGGATGATCAGAAGATTTGTACCTCAAGAGGAGATTCATGACATACTATGCCATTGTCATTCTTTGGAGTGTGGTGGACATTTCAGCACTTCTAAGACTGTTGCAAAAGTGTGGCAGTCTGGCTTCTATTGGCCAACACTGTACCAAGATACCTGGCTATATGTGGCTACATGTGATCGGTGTCAGCGAGTAGGAAACATGACCAAAAGGAATGAGATGCCACAAACTAGCATTCTGAAGGTTGAATTGTTTGATGTGTGGGGGATTGACTTCATGGGTCCGTTTCCATCTTCCTTCAACAATCAGTTCGTTCTGGTAACAGTAGACTATATTTCCAAATGGGTGGAGTCAATAGCAACTCAGAACAATGATTCTCGGGTAATGACTAAGTTTCTTAAGAAGAACATTTTTTCGAGGTTTGGTATATCAAGAGTCATCATCAGTGATCAAGGATCCCATTTCTGCAATCAATCCTTTGACACTCTATTGAAGAAATATGGAATCACACATAAGGTGGCACTTGCTTATCATCCCCAAACAAATGGGCAAGTGGAATTAGCTAACCCGGAACTGAAGCTGATTTTGGAGAAAACTGTTGGAAGATCAAGGAAATATTGGGCAACCAAACTTGATGATGTATCATGGGCATACCGGATGAGGAATAATGGGAAAATCCTGGAAGCTAGCATCGAGCTTGAAGCTGAAAGAATACGGACCCACTTGCGAAGCCAAAATAGACTATCCCCTGGTAGGTCTAAAATACTTTTAAGTGTTCAGTTTACCTTTTTGGTTTCTGACATGGATGGCCGTTGTTGTGTTGCCATTGGAATCACATTGAGGTTCTTCACTCCGCTTTAAAAATCTAATTCAATATTATGCTTAAAGTTGACGGGCCAGTAGATCAGTCTTACAGTTATACTAACATTTCTTTCTTGATAGGTCGGACTGTTCCTCAACCAAAGCATTTGGGTATTGGTATATGGGATCAGATTGTCCCATTGGATACTGATCAGATCTGGATTGGTGGAAGATTGTGGAGTTGGTCTGGATTTAATGCTGGTATGTATCATATTTTCTAGCAGATTTGTTTCCAATGGGCTGTATCATGTGCTGGTGATGTTGGTTTATTCATTACAAGAAATGGTGGGGGTGTAGAGGGTAATCCCTTGTTATCTATTATCTGTAGTGATTCATGATTTTGGTAAACTAAAGCAGCTGTTGTCAACAATAATGTTTTGTTAATTATGGAAAGGTTGGTCCCGCACCCGGGGGTGGGGGGGGGGGGGTTCAAGCCACTGAGATTAAATGTTTGATTCTCAATTGGGGTGCAAGGGGGTGGGAAATGAATGATACTCATGAAATTTGATATACGCAAGCACATAAGATTTTGTTATGTGAGCGATGTTGTGGCATAATGGCAAAAAGAGGCTTTAAAGTTTAAACTTTCTTTATTGTTAGAGCTTGCACCCTTTTGGGTACTTGTATAACTACAAGTTGGCTTCATTATTGGGTCAACTATGATCAACATTCCCCATTTGGTGGTTTGTCGTTGCCATAGACTTGTCATGGTTTTTGCAACTGAATTAAATTGATTCTCAACTGAGGAGCGAGGGGGTGGGGAACAAATGATTCTCATGAAATTTGATATATGCATGCACATAAGATTTTGTTATGAGAGCGATCTTGTGGCACAATGGCAAGAAGAGGCTTTAAAATTTAAACATTCTTTGTAGTTAGAGCTTGCACCCTCTTTTGTTACTTGTATAAAATAAATACGTTTTACAACTTGGCTTCATTGTTGGGTCAACTATGATCAACATTCCCTATTTGGTGGTTTGTCCTTGCCATACACTTGTCATGGTTTTTGCCAAGAACTGGTTTAATGGTTGGCTACCTGTTTTCAGTGCTGGGTGGTTGGAGGATTGTTTCAACTGGCCAGGCCAATTCGGCATTGTCTCAAACTTTGATTTACAGTAAGTTTGATTTTAGTGTTTTACGAAGTTTGTGTCTAAATTATTCTGAGTAGGTTATGTGGAAGTTATATTTTTGTGTCCTAGCTGGTTGAGTTTGAGAGTCATGTCAGGAATTTTTGGCATAGGATTTAAATTGATTTTTTGATATACTTAATCTACTTTTTGTGATATCGAAAATAATTTTATTTTATTTCTTGAGAGATCTCCAATCATGCAGGGGCTTTCTCTAGAGTTTTTGTTAACATGCTGTTTCAATTTACAAAGTAGTGTAACAGATCCATTTTTATTATTTCTTCCTTAAGTTTTTTTATTTTTTATTTTTTTATTCATTATTTTATAATGATTATATTATACATGGACCAGGGTAGGGTGCATCTGGGGCTTCACAGTCCAGCAGCCTTGCTGCTGCTGCTATTGAGGCAGCAACATTTGCTCAACAGGTTCTCTGTCCCCTCCCCCCGTATTAATTTTTTTTTTAAAAGTTTCATTTATGTCTAAATCATCCAAGGTCCTTTCAGTACTTTAGGTTCAAGTTTTAGGAGGCTTATTTGTTCTTTCCTTATTGATGACCGAAGTTTCTTTGAAGATATCTGTATCATATGTAGTTATTTTTTATGCCTTGGATTTTTTTTTTTCAAAAGTTTATATGTCCTCATTGTGAATCTAAGGAACCTGAGGCAACAAAGTTGCCATGAATTTGTAATTATGCTTGACTTTATTTCTGATTACATGGACAAAGATATGTCCCAATGGTTTGTAGATCAGCCAGTATGTGCTCAGAGTCTCAGACGCTTGTGCCTTACAATCTCTTCTTTATGAATGTGTTATTTTCATGCTCGTGATGTATTTCAAAATAAATAAAACACACTTATCCTAGACTTCTTATTTTCACTTTTACATTGATTGAATCATAATCTTTTATAAGCACTCCCTTTGAAGGCAATCAAAATAGTTAGATTTTATACATTGTGGAACATGCTTAGTATGAATTCCAAGATGAAAACATAATCTCAATTTCCTTTGTTCACCCCTTCCAGTATGATGCTGTTGGATGGGAACCAAAAGAATATAATCCAGATGATAAACAATCCACTAGTGGGCAGGAGCAAAAAAGATGTGATGCAGGTCAAAAGGATGGCTCAGCCCCCCAATCTGGATTTGTGTGGGATGAAGCATCTGGTTATTATTATGATGCCACTTCCAGGTTCTACTATGATGGGAATGCAGGTCAGTGACTTGTTTAATTGCATTATGGAGTAGTTTTCAGTTCAAAACAATCATACTTTATCTCTATTATTTGATGAACTTTTATTACTCTTTGGTCTCATAACTACCATAGTTACAGCTATAGTTATTATCTCCTTAAGTGCTGGTGGTTCATTTTTTTCAGTGGTATCTTACTACTAGAAACTACTCAATAGACGATGTTGATTTGGCAAGAAGATTTTGAAGTTATTGCTATTTGCTACCAATATTGCATTGACGATCAATTGTTTATTCTTCGAAACAGTTCAAACTTAAAATGATGGTTTTGGTTGTCAATTGAAAAAAACATTGACTAAGGCTGCGTCTAGTATGAATTTTTAGAATGCATTCTCGGCCAAGAACACGTTTTGAGTAGACAAAAACAGTTTAGTATGCATTCTTGTTCTTGGATTATGGTATGCGTTAAAGAGCACACCCCATTCTGGAATGTGCTCTTTAGTCCATTCTGCAGTCTGAGCCCAGAACGGAAACGCTTCGCTCTCTAGCCTATGCTCATTCTACTTTAGGAATGCATACCAAAGTACCAAACAAAGCAAAAGGGGGGGGGGGTGTAAAGAGAGGAGTCAAACTCAGGAAAATCTTGGAAATGGGATGTGATTTGCAGTTTGTTCTTTATTATTTAGTCTTCAATTTTAGCTGCAATGAGTGTAGAAGTTGCTGAGCTGGTTCTGGGAAGGGGATCTATTGCTACCACTAGCCTCTTTACTGTATAGGGGGTTTAGGTGGGTTGTTTAGGTTTTGTTGAAGGTCATGAGGGTCTGTTTTAAGGGTGAATCATGTCTTGTTAGATTGTTTTTAATGCTAAAATATTGCTCAATTATTTACAGCCAAAAGTCAATACTGCTATGTTTTCTTCCTTTCTTGGATTTGGTTTAGTAACAGAAGGAAAAAAAAAAAAAATATATAAGAAAGAGAAAAAATCAAGGTAATGTTCACCAAGAATGGTAGACGTCGCCTAGGCACCTTTTTGACGCCTTGGAAGATCGAGCGCCTTGGTCACCTAAGTGCCCCATCAGGCCTCCTGCGCCTTGACAACTATGGTGCTTAACAATCATTAAAAACCATAGAGAAAATCGTTAAGTCTTGAAGTATATGGATCTTTTGTTGACAATGGCTAGATCTCTGGGCCCGACTTTGAAATTAATTCAAACTCCTACCTAAAGGATTGCTCTTGCTAAATATCCTTCGGCTTCGGGAAAAGGTCCATTAAATGGCGTTGTTGCATGCACCCACCAATGGGCGTGGGTGATGGCTGATCTTTCAGTTGGGGGCAGGGGAGGAAAGAGAATGTTCTAGACTGAGGTGCTGGTGTAGCTCCCACTCCACCATTCAGAGAATTTTTTTCGCATATCCTAATTAAACCAAAAGAGAAAATCAGGACTCTTGAATCTTGATTTGAAGTCCTATTATAGTCCAGAGTGAAACTAAAACACTTTC
>CM053268.1:43036446-43058946 GCA_028583415.1 Protea cynaroides
CCGACCCCCAGACTAAAAATCTGATTTTTAAGTTTTGATTCAAAGTCCATTTCCCATTCTTTCTTCTCCGCTTCAACTCAACTCGTTCCTCTGAGTTGCTACAGTAACAACTCTGATCCGTTGGTGGTTTGCACTCCTTGTTTCGTCGTCTACACCTCCGCTATAGGTATGTCTTCTACCTTTTCATGTTTTTAGGTTTCTTTACCTAGGTTTTTGCTCGTTTATCTCGTATTTTTCAAATTAAACTTTTTCCAACCGTAAAAATTCGATTTTTATTGGGGGCTTTTGTTGTTGGTGACTCGAGGAACGAAAGCCCTAAAAAATATTTGAGTTTCATCGGTTGGTTATCGAGAAACTCAAAATTTACACTTTTTGCCCTAATTTTGTCAAAATTTTGAATTTCTTGAAATTCCTTGCAATTCAATCTAATTAGTTGAAATTTCCGACTGTATGAGTCTCACAGGATAGTCTAGGATCTATGTAAGTCCTCTTGCCCACGCATATGGGTGAAAAGTGAGGCTTTTGACCAATTTACGTCGTTATTATGTCGAAATTTTGGGTTTTTACTCTCTACTAATCCATTATTTGTTTCTCTTTCTTTTTTGCAGATACTATGGCTCGTACCAAGGTACCCGGAGTTTGCGACCGTCTTCGCTTTCGTTCCAATGAAGCCGAGGCACAGTATGCCCACTACGCTCGCAAGAAGGTAGAGGGCGGCCGCAAAGTGGACTTGGCTAGCTTAGCCTTGTTCAATGTGGAGGGGGCCTTTGGTGATATGGGCTGGCTTCCCGTCATCACCTATGATGTGTGTACCCGTCCTGACTTGGTACGCCAGTTCTACTGTAATATCCAGGTGGTGGGAGATTACAATGATGTTGAGAGGGGTGGTGAGCTTCGGATCACCAGTTACGTCAAGGGGGTTGATGTTTCCTTTGATTATCGGCAGCTGGCCGACTTGTTGGGCATTTCCTATGATGGCCCCTTGGTGTTCTGTGCTCCTAGAGAGCCCCAGTTCTTTTCTCTATAGATGAGGGCTGAGATCGATCGTCAGCTCATCAGACTTGATCGCTGGGAGATGAAAGCGAGTTATCTGCGTTCAGATCCACGGGTACACTGCAAGATCACTCAACATAATCTGATACCGCAGAGTAGACACTACGAGAGGGTCTCCCAGTTGACCCAGTACCTGCTGTACTACATATGCACTAGGCAGCCCATCTGCCTTCCCTACATCATCATGCGTACGATGATCAGTGCCACGTTGCCTAGTCACACTGGCAACCTTCCTTATGGACGCATGATCACTACCTTGCTTACCCGCCTGGGGGTTGATTTATTGGATGAGAAGATTCAGGAGAAATCCTTCTCATCACCTCTGGATTAGGAGGCTATTTGCAAGATGGGCATGCGGGATGCCCAGGTTAGTGATGAGGAGAGGAACGCGATGGTGCGCCCTCGCACTCAAGTGGAGATGGCTGACGCTGAGGCAGCAGCAGCAGCAGCCGCTGGAGCAGGGGTTCATGGGGATGATGACGACCGACTATACATGGATGTAGATGCCATACCTCCTCCATCACCTACTCATGCTACTGGAGCTGGTCCGTCTTCTTCAGCTGGTCCTTCACATGCAGTCGGTCCTTCGTATTCTCCATCTGATGACATGATGAGGATATTGCACGAGATACGAGAGGCTCAGCGTATGTTTGACCTGAGGATGGGAGACCTTAGGGATGCTCAGCGTGTGACTGACCAGCGGGTGGCTGATCTCACAGCTAGTCTCCAGACGACCCAGACTCAGATAGCTTGGTTGACTAGAGTCTATGCTGAGGACTATGATAGTGACCGTGAAGCACCGCCTCCCCCATCACCTCCAGCTTCTTGATGTACTTCTTTTATTTCTCTTTTTGTATTTCAGAGTAACTGTCTGGATTGTGGACTGTACTATGCTTTAATCATATATATATATAACCATTTGTTCTTCCTTTTGGTTGTATATAAATTTGTTTCTCATTTAATAGATGTATTATTTTCTTTCAGTTTAGTCTCAAACAACACAGATGCTTATGGTGTGTTATTATTACATCTTTTAAATTTTTATCCTATCTCAGTTCACGACCCTTTTGTGGAAGTATATGGTTTCACAGATAAAGCCTGAGATGCTCTGATACCAAGTTGTCACACCCCAATTATGCACCATTCAGAAAGGTGTGAAGAACCTCTAATAAACCAACGGTTCAATCAGGATCTCTAATAGGCGGTATCCATTAAAAATAAAACCATGCACGTCCACAACCATAATCAGAATAAATACATAATAGCGGAAGTCTTATAGTAAATGAACTGAGAACTCTAAATGTAATAATCATAATTAAAATATCAAGTTATTGTTGTATCAACTGAGACATAAATAAATAAAATATCAATTACATCCTTTTATAAATTCAAATAAAATTCTAATAGAATACGCATGAGTTGCACTCGCATGAGGGTCATGCGTATCCTCTAAGTCTTCAACTTCCATCGCAGCAACACGCGCATACACCGGAGCATTTATATAATCTACAACTGTAGTACCTGAATCATCAACTAAAAATATTCGACGTCGAGAGGGTGAGCACACATCATGGCTCAGTGAGCAAACAAAACAATGCAACAAACATATGCATGCATTCAATTCATATCTTTGGTCTGGGAAATAAGTTTGCAATGTGCTATAGAAAGGATAGGTGGCCAAAGGTCACGTTTATTGACGTCGCACCTCTATACATGAGTGTGTGAAGCCACCCAAAGGTAACGTTTATTGTCGACCCACATGCACCCACCATGGACACTGTACACGCAAAGGTAACGTTTATTACTGTACCCGTTGCCCATACCAACACGTAAGCCCCTACTGGCGAGGGCTCGCAAACTAGGCTCGCAACTAACCAATCCTAATGCCAATCAGTTTATCCAAGGCCTCACCCCAGCATCCCTCTATACGTTCATAGATGTATAGGGCTCTAAAGCCCCCCGACAGAGCAGAGACTACACGGTCCGAGACCACTTCCCCTCATACCCTACGATGTAATAGTTCTGCTAAGGTAATGACGATACGACGATGTCAGTGGACAAGACTTGAGTTAGAGATAGAGCTAGAGTGCTGAGGCCCCGCCTATGACACCTCCCCCTGATACTCGCTCGCATTAAGCACACCAACCACACACATACATCCACATGCCTATTCCTATCATCATCATCATCATCATGTTATAAACAATAATTAAATATGCATGAACAGTAATAATAGAAATATTGGATGACATGTTGAATGTACATAACAATCAAACGCGCATAAAATCAATCATGGCATTAGACTCAAGAGTAAAATAGTTTATTATTAACCAACTAGTTTAGGTCTTGTTCACTCACCTTTACTTGATCATAGGTCCCCTTTCAAGCTTTAAGAATCAACTATGTATCGATATTATATCACTAGAAGACCTAATCAAGTCGATAGAATTTAATTAGAATTAATTCTGATTTTAAAAAGCATGCTGTTAACTGGGGGTCGATGCCAGGGTCGGAGGTTCCATCGACCCTGGGTGCGACCACCCACAGTCTAGCCTTTCCGAATACTGGGGGTCAATTGTTAGGGTCTGGTAGGGTCGATTGGCCATCGACCCCCGTGCGACCCCCTGTGGGTTTTATCAAATTTTCATCCTTCAGTCCATTCCTTCGTGTTTGGGGTCCTATGGCTTGCTTCTACAATCCATTCCACACATGTTCTATGGTCTAGAACCGTAGTTCATTCACCTATATGGTTTTTATGATTTACCTCATGGTTTTCCATGAAAACCTAACCATGGATGGATGATTTGGATTTCTCCTAGATCATTCCCTCTTCATTATCCATTCTAAGGTCTGTAGAATTACATGGAGATAGTACCCATACCTGAGAATTAGGCTTATCACTCTGAAACCTTCTCTTTGATCTTCTTCTCCACTTTCCTTATCTTCTCTTTCTCTTCTCCTTCTCTTCTCTTTCTCTCAATCCAATTAGGGTTCTAAAAAGAGTGAAAGAGGCCTAGGGACGTCCTATTTATAGAGTAGAAACTCCAAAAATAAGTCCCATTGAGATTAGGAAAGAATCCCATTGAAATTTGGAAAGTTTCCAAATCACGGTTTCTGTCGGCAGACTGGGGGTCGATGAGGGGGTCGGAGATCCCGTCGACCCCTGGTTCTAAAATGTTCGACCCTCGATTAAAAACTCAGGGTCTGACTTTTATACTGGGGGGATCCGACCCTACCTTGCTGGGTATGCGACCCTCCCCCTATTTTTAGTGTTTTTGGGTCAGTTTAATACCTGGGATCGTGATCTCCCTCACGCACTTGTTCCATTTGGCTCGACCATGATGGGTAGACCTGGTTCAAGGTGGTAAAACCTGGTTAGTTTGATATGGGTCTTATACTAGGTACTTTGGTACGAGCCATATTATCTGCAAAAACAAAGAAAAATTGATAATAGCTTAGTAAAGATGAAAAACCCAAAAATTTCGGCATTATAACGGTACAAATTGGGCAAAAGCCTCACTTTTCACCCATACACATGGGCAGGAGGACTTATACAAATTCTAAACTATCCTACAAGACTCATACAGTTGGAAATTTTATCTAAGAAGATTGAATTTGAAGAAATTGCAAGAAATTCAAAAATATCGACAAATTAGGGCAAAAATGGAAAATTTCAAGTTTCTCGATAACCAACCGTTGAAAGTCAAATATTTTTGAGGGCTTTTGTCTATTGAGTCACCAACAACAAAAGCTCCCAAAAAAAATCAAATTTTTACGGTTGGAAAAAGTTTAATTTGAAGAAAACATTATAAACGAGCAAAAACCTAGTTAAGAAACCCTAAAAACATGAAATCGTAGAGAACATACCTGTAGAGAAGGAGTAGAAGTCGAAAAGAGAAGCAAAAATCACCAACGGGTCAGAGTTGTCACTGTAGCAACTCAGAGGAACAAGCCGAGTCGGAAAGGAGGAGAAAGAATGAGAAATGGATCTAAAAATCGGGATTAAAAACCTGATTTTCAGTCCTAGGGTCGCATAATTCGTCCCAGACATGCGACCCTACCTCCGACCCCCTCATTAACCCTAGCCTCTCGGTGATCTGACAGAGAACTAGGGGTCGATCCTAGGGTCGGACACCCATCGACCCTACCATCGACCCTAGGCTCTCGGTAAGTAACAGTGGTTCTCAGGGTCGCATACCCTAGGGTCAGACATCCATCCATCGACCCTACGATGGAAAACACAGTATTTTTGACAGAATGATCTGAAAATTTTGAAAATATCATTGACTAGTGGATTTAAATGTAAGAATGAAGTATATGATGATTGCCTCACATATTTTATGATTTTCAGGCATTACCACTACCAGAGCAGATAATGGCTGGACGCAGAGTGACCAGACAAAGCTGTAACTCTATTCCACCACCATCACCTGTGGAGGAAGGCGGCCATGAAAACTCGGAAGTACAGGGTAATCCGAATGTGGCATAGCCAGTAACTCACGACCAGGCAAATCCTACAGATTTGCCAACTCCACCTACAGACCTAGCTACAGCCGTATTGAATCTGGCACAACAACTGCAGCAAATACAACAGGTACAAGCTACTATGCAAGCTGCCATAGGTATGACTTATCCAGCTACACAGACAACACCGATGCCAGCAGGACAGGCAAGCACAGTACCAGGGGGAAGTAACACGGTACCCCATGTACCTCAAACACCAGCCATGCAGGCTTAAGTACAAAACTCCGATGTAGCTCAAGGTGGATATCAATACCAACCACCTATGTATGGGTCCTATGTTCCTCATCAGCTGGACCACTCCAGACTGGTCGAGTGTTTCCTGAAGATGAAGCCCAAAGAATTTAATGGCAAGCCAGCAGATCCTTTGTGGCCAGCACATTGGGTTGATGAAATGGAAATAAATTTTATGATGATGACAATGAATGAGGAGGAGAAAGTGTTGTGCGCCACATTTATGCTAAAGGGCGATGCACACCATTGATGGAAGTCCAGACGGACGTATCTGTTGACAAAGCACGCCTAACTGACCTGGGATATATATAAGGAGGCATTCTTTGAGAAGTACTTTCCTAGAAGTTTCAGAGATTCTATGGAGAAAGAGTTCCTGAGTTTGTATAAGGATAGATGACTGTCGATGCATACCAGCAGCGTTATGAGGAGCTATTCTTCTTTGCACCAGTCAGTATGCAAGCGGAAGATACAAAGACCCGAAGGTTCGTCATGGGACTTAGGGGAAGTATTCGTGAACATATACTAGGACTTGAGAAGAAAGTCTACAATGAAGCGGTACAAATTGCTCGAGTGATAGAGTCGTACCCGAAAGAGAGCTATTTTACTCAAAACAGGGGCATTAAGAGGTCAATTGGAAATTCATATAACAGAGGGAATACAAGGACATTCAAACCCTTCCGTACTCAGGGTTTTAACGCTACAGCCAAGACTACTCCAGCAGCTCAACCACAACAAAAGCAAAATAACGAAGGAGTAAAATGCTATAACTGCAATCAAATAAGACATTATTCAAGGGAGTGTCCTAAGCTACAACAAGGAAAGGTTTATGCTGTTACATCTGAGGATGCTGCCGCATCGCCTGATGTGGTCACAGGTATGACCTGAACCTTTTCATTTTGTGTTACATTGTGTGTGCATGTAGACTAAATAAAAACAAATCACAGGTATCGTACCTATTAATGGCATTCCCACCAGAGTACTCTTCGATTCAGGAGCTACTCATTCTTTTATATCTGTGTCATTTGGAATGAAGCTGAATCTACCCATCAAAAAGTTGGACTATAAATTGCTTGTACGATCGCCGATGGGATTAGAAGTGGAATTAGAAAAAGGTTATGGACCATGTCCAGTCCTTATTGATGAGAAAACTTTAGATGCAACCTGATTCAACTTGAGATGGCAGACTTTGATGTCATCTTGGGAATGGACTGGTTAGCTCGGCATTCTGCAAACCTATTATGTGCGGAAAAGAAGCTGACATTTAAAGACAAGGAAGGAGCAGAGTTTAGTTTTGCGGGAACCAAACTTCCCCGTAAATGAAAGCTCATACTCTCTGCATTAAAGGCTAGGAAGTGCTTTGAGAAAGGAGTAGTTGGGTATCTAGTATCTGTGGTCGATCTTACCAAGGAAGCACCACGAATGGAGGATATTGATGTTGTGCGTGACTTCCCAGATGTATTTCCTGAAGAGTTACCAGGACTACCACCCGATCGAGCGACAGAGTTCGTTATAGATCTTATACCCGGAGCCGCACCAGTATCTAAAGCACCTTATAGAATGGCTCTTACTGAACTAAAGGAATTAAAAGTACAACTACAAGAACTACTGGACAAGGGTGACATCTGACCTAGCATATCACCGTGGGGAGTGCCAGTATTATTCGTGAAGAAAAAGGACGGTAGTGTTCGATTATGTATAGACTACCGAGAATTAAATAAGCTGACAATCAAGAATCGATATCCATTGCCTCGGATCGATGACTTGTTCGATCAGTTGCAAGGTGCCAAAGTTTTCTCCAAAATCAATTTTCGATCAGGCTACCATCAGTTGAAGATCAAAGATGATGATATTCCCAAGATAGCATTCAGGACCAGATATGGACATTATGAATTTTTGGTCATGTCTTTTGGATTGACAAATGCACCAGCAACTTTTATGGAACTTATGAACCGGGTATTCCACGATATGTTGGATACGTCGGTTATTGTATTCATCGATGATATATTGGTCTACTCCAAGGACAAGGAAACTCATATTAAGAATCTAAAAGCCGCTCTGCAGCGATTATGGAAAGAGAAGCTTTACGCCAAATTACAAAGTGTGAGTTTTGGCTAAATGAAGTCGCTTTTCTAGGCCATGTTGTATCCGCTGAAAGAATTAAGGTGGATCCTAGCAAGATCGAAGCCATTGTAAAGTGGGAAGCACCAAAGAGCGTTGCAAAAATTAGAAGTTTCCTGGGTCTAATGGGTTATTATCGATGATTTGTGGAAGACTATTCCTGAATTGCCGTACCTCTCACCAGTTTGACTAAGAAGGGCAAAAAGTTTGTTTGGACGGAGAAATTTTAAAAGAGTTTCCAAACATTGAAGGCTAGATTGATATCTGCTCTGATCTTGATCATTTCGATTCCAGGACAGCCATTTATCTTGTATACTAATGCGTCAGGATTGGGATTAGGATGTGTACTTATGCAAGGGGAACAAGTAATTGCTTATGCCTCAAGACAATTGAAGACACATGGGAAGAACTATCCCACTCATGATTTGGAATTAGCGGCAGTAGTACATGCTGTCAAGATATGGAGACATTACTTGTACGGAGAGAAATTTCAGATTAAATCAGATCATAAGAGTCTTACTTATCTCTTTAATCAGAAGGAGTTGAATATGAGACAAAGACGATGGCTGGAACTATTGAAAGACTATGATTGTGATATCCAATATCATCCGAGAAAAGCTAATGTGGTTGCTGATGCGCTGAGTAGAAAGGCAACGATAAAATCTCAAGGAGAGGTTAACACAACTGCCGCAATGTGTACTACCGGAAAATGTTCAATTATGGTAATGAGCAGTTTGTGATAGATGCACCGGGTGAATCAACTAACCAAGGGTTTATTCATCGATTTTCAAGTCTGTTTACCACATTGAAGATTGTACCTGATATAATTGATGAAGTGAAAATAGCTATTAAGTTAGACCCTTATCTAAGAACGGTACAAGAGGACATTGAAAAAGGTAGGACTATACCTGAGTTCGCCTTGGACGATGAAAAGGTACTGAAGTACAAAGGAAGAGTATGTGTACTTGAAACAGAAAGTTGGGACATTAGACACCGACTAATGAAGGAAGCCCATACCACCACCTATTCGATACATCCTGGAAGTACAAAAATGTATCATGATCTAAAGAAATTATATTGGTGGAGAAGAATGAAAGCAGATATAGCTAAGTTCGTGTCTCAATGCCTAAATTGTCAGAGAGTGAAGGCTGAATGACAAAGACCTGCAAGAATGTTACAGTCGTTACCGGAACCAGCATGGAAATGGGACTGCATCACTATGGACTTCGTCACCGGGTTACCATTGACTCCCCGAGTAGTTGATGCAGTTTGGGTGATTGTAGACCGCCTGACTAAAACGGCTCGATTTATAGCTATACGACCTCAGTATACACTAGAGAGGTTAGCTAAGTTGTATGTGGATAATATTGTCAGATTACACGTGTACCTAAAAGCATTGTGTCTGATAAAGATCCACGATTTACTTCAAAGTTTTGGGAAGGATTGCAAAAGACTATGGGTACAACATTGAAGTTCAGAACTGCATTACATCCTCAGACAGACGGTCAGTCGGAGCGTACCATTAAGATTCTAGAAGACATGCTCCGAGCCTGTGTAATTGATTTTAAAGGATCATGGGATGAAAAATTACCCCTAATTGAGTTCGCTTACAATAATAGCTATCAGGCTACTATACAGATGTCACCCTATGAAGCATTGTATGGCAGGAAGTGTCAAACTCCTTTGTTTTGGAATGAAGTTAGAGAACGTTGCATTGTTGGACCAGAATTTGTTGAAGAGACATGTCGAGTAGTCGACATTATCAAGGAAAGAGTAAGAACGGCTCAGAATCGTCAGAAGCAATATGCAGATACTCGACCTCGAGACCTTGAATTTGCCGTAGGTGATAAGGTATTCCTCAAAGTGTCACCTATGCACGGTTTGAAACAGTTTGGACAGAAAGGGAAACTAAGTCCGAGATATGTCGGGCCATATGAGATTCGAGCCAAACGTGAAAAAGTGGCTTACCAGTTAGCACTACCACCATCTATGTCAAGTGTGCATGATGTATTTCATATCTCCTTACTAAAGAAGTATGTTAGATATCCAACGCACGTTTTGACAGTAGATCTACCTGATTTGATTGATGATTTAACATTTAAAGTAGCACCAACTGAAATCACTAGCCGAAAGGTTCGACGAGTACGCAACCGTGACATCTATTATGTTAAAGTCACCTGGAGAAGCAGAGATATAGAAAAAATCACATGGGAAGAAGAGAATGCTATGCCAAAGCAATACCCTCATTTATTCGACTCGGAAGGTATGTACAAATTTCGAGGACGAAATTTTTATGAGCAGGGGGGAGTTGTAAGACCCGTATCGAACTAACCGGTCTTACCACCTTATACCAGGTCTACCTATCATGGTCGAGCCAAATGGACCAAGTGCGTAAAGGAAATAGCAAGACCATGTATGAAACTAACCCAAAACCAGTAAAATAGAGGGTAGGGTCGCATACCTAAACAGGTAGGGTCGACCCCACCTCATCAGGAAGTCAGACCCTTGACTTTTAGTCTTAGGGTCGGATAACTGAAACCCTAGGGTCGACGGGATCTGCGACCCTAGCATTGACTCTAGGATCACCGATAGAAACCGTAAATAGGAAACTTTCCTAAATTCAAGGGGATTCTTTCCTAATCTCAATGGGACTTATTTTGAGAGGTTTTCCTCTATAAATAGGACGTACCTTAGCCTCTTTCACTCCTTTTGAAACCCTAATTGAAAGTGAGAGAAAAAGAAGAGAAGGAGAAGAGAAGGAGAATTGGAGAAGAAGACTAAAGGGAAGAAATTCAGAGAAACCTTTGAATCTCAGCAAACCTCAGGTATGGATATGCTTTCCATGAATTGTTTAAGACCTTAGAATAGTTCATGAAGAGGGTATGATCTAGGAGAAACCCAAATCATCCATCCATGAGAAGATTTCAATGGAATCCATGAAGGGAATCATGGTAGACAAAGTAAGGAAGTAACCTGGAGTTTTAAGCAATAGAACAAGTATAGAATGGACTATGGAAGTAAGCCAAAGGACCCAAACATGAAAGAATAGACTGTAGAATGAAAATGTCGACTCAAACCACGTGCGGTCGCACGTAGGGTCGATTGGGAATCGACCCTACGAGACCACAGGATCGACCCCTAGCTCATGGGAAGTCGAGGGAAGCTGCGGTCGCACCTAGGGTCGATCGGACAACTGACCCTAGGATCGACCCTATACCCTGGGGTTGTAGAAACCTATGACCCTACCTACGATGTAAGACCCGTGTCAATCTAACCCGGTCTTATCACCTTGAACCTGGTTTACCCATCATGGTCGAGTCAAATGGACCAAGGGCGTGAAGGAGATCGAGATCCCAGGTATCAAATCGACCCTAAAACACTCAATTTAAAGGGAGGGTCGCATACCCAGCTAAGGAGGGTCGGACCCCCCAAAATAGAAAGTCAGACCCTCTGTTTTACAGGGAGGGTCGGACATCTTAGGAACCTAGGGTCGACGGGATCATCGACCCTCCCATCGACCCTCAGTTTCCGCCGCGACTGAAATTAGGAAATTTCCTAATTTTCGATTTGGATTCTTTCCTAATCTCAAAAGGACTTATTTTAGGATGTTTCTACTCTGTTTAAAGGACGTCTCTAAGCCTCTTTCACTCCTTTTACCCTAATTGAATTGTGAGAAAGGGAAGAGAAGGAAAAGTAGAAGAAGAGAAACAAGGAAAAGAAGAAAGCAAAAAGGAGAAGGAGTAATCTTCTCAGGTATGGATACTAATTCCATGAGTTTCTACAGACCTTAGGTTAGGTAATGAGGACAGTATGATCTCGGAGAAACCCAAACCATCAACCCATGGTTAGGTTTTCATAGAAAATCATGGGAGATTACATGAAAGTTATCCAGGTGGATGATTCATGGTTCTAGACCATAGAATGAATGTTGAATGGAATGTAGGAGCAAGCCATAGGACCCCAAACACTAAGAATGGATTAAAAGGAAGGAAATTGACCAAAATACACCGAGGGTCGCACAGAGGGTCGATGACCATCCGACCCTATGTGAACCTGAGTATCGACCCTCAGTGTTTGGGAAGTCCAGATTGGGGAGGGTCGCAACCAGGGTCGATCATGACTCCGACCCTACCTCCGACCCTCAGTTAACAGAATGGTTTTTAAATTCGAAATTAATTCTAATTAAATTCTATTGACTTTGTTAGGTCTTCTAGCAATATAATAACAGTATAAATGTGATTCTAAAGCTTGGAAGATGATCTAATAACAAGCTAAGGTGAGGGAACAAGACCTAAACTAATTGGTTAATAATAAACTACTTTTATTTTCTTGAATCCAATGCCATGCTTGATTCTATGCGAATATGTTTGTAATGTGCATTCAACATGTCATCCAATATTCCTGCTATTATTGTTCATGCATATTTAATTTTGTTTACTTATAACATGATGATGATGATTGATGCTAGGAATAGGCATGTGAATGTTTGTGTGTGGTTAGTGTGCTTGATGCGAGTAGGGCATTAGGGGAGGTGTTATGCGGTGTTTGATCCGGACACTTTAGCTCTATCTCTGACTCAAGTCTTGTGCATTAGCATCGTCGTATCGCCATTACCTTAGCAGAACTATTGCGACGTAGGGCATCAAGGAGGGTCTCGGTCCTTGAGTCCTATACTCTACCAGGGGGCCTTAGCTCTATCTCTACGGGTGCTCTGAGGGATGCTGGGGTGAGGCCTTGGATACATTGTTTGACATTAGGATTGGTTAGTAGCGAGTCCCGTTTGCAACCCTAGCCATCAGGGGTTCATTTGTTGGTATGGAGTTATGCATCGATAAATGTGACCTTCATTGTACAATGTTCATTTGGGTGCTGTGGGCGACGGTGAGAGTCATCGGGCGTATCCACACTCTCGTGCATAGAGGTGCGGCGGCCACCTATCCTTTCTATAGCATAGTGCAAACGTAAAATCAGACCAAAGATATGAATTGATTGCATGCATATGTATTGTTGCATTGTTTTGTTTGCTCACTGAGCCGTGATGTGTGCTCACCCTTTTCGACGTTGAATATTTTAGTTGATGATGCAGGTTGTACTGTTGAAGATTATTTAAATGCTCCAGCGTACGTGAACGTAGTAGCGATGGTAGCTGAAGATGAAGTGGATACACATGACATCTCTTGCGAGTGCAACTCATGTGTATTCGATTAGATTTTTAGTTTTATTTATTTGGATTTATTAAAGACATGTATATGATATTTATTTATGTCTTAGTTGATACAGAATAATTTGTTATTTAAATATTGATATCACAATAGATTCTCAGTTCATTTTATTATAAGACTTCCGCCATTTATTTTATTTACTCTGATTATTTATGTGGATGTGTGGAGTTTAGATAACACGGATATAGCCTACTTGAGATCCTAGTTGAACCGTTGGTTTGTTAGCTATTCATCACACCATTCTGAATAGTGCAGAATTGGGGTGTGACAACTTGGTATCAGAGCATCTCAGGCCTTGTCCGCTGAACTAGCATACATTCAAGACAATTGTGAACTGAGATAGGATAAAAGTAAAAACAGTAATATTAACACATTATGAGCACAAGTGATAGTTGAGACCAAATTTAAAAAAATAATAATGCATCTATTAAAGGGAAAACAATTTACATACAACGAGAGCGAAACAAACGTATATACATAAATAAAGCGGAGTACAGTCCACAACCCGGACAGTTACTCTGTAGTACAAAGAAAATAAATACAATCAAGAAGCTGGAGGTGAAGGAGGAGGCGGTGCCTCATAATATCTGTCATAATCCTCAGCGTATACTCTAGTCAACCAGGCTATCTGAGTCTGGGTCGTCTGAAGACTAGCTGTGAGATCAGCCACCCGTTGATCAGTCCGACGCTGGGCGTCCAGCAACTCCTCCATCCTCAGATCAGATCTGCGCTGAGCCTCTCTGATCTCATGCAACATCTCCATCATATCAGAAGGTGGGCGTGAAGGACCAGCCGCATGAGAAGGGCCAGTCTCAGGTGCAGGATCCGCTGCAGAAGAAGTACCAACTCCAGCCGCATGCGTAGGTGAAGGCGGTGGTATCGAGTCAACATCCATATACATGCGGTCATCATCATCGACAGGATCCGCATGAGCTCTAGCAGCGGCAGCAGCTACCTCAGCGTCAGCCATCTCGATGCGAGTGTGAGGGCGCACCATCTCGTTCCTCTCCTCATCACTGACTTGAGCATCCCGCATACCCATCTTGCAGATAGCCTCCCAATCTAGAGGCGACGAGAAGGTTTTCTCCTGAATCTTTTCATCCACCAAATTAACCCATAGGCGAGTAAGCAGAACAGTGATCATACGTCCATAGGGTAGGTTACCCCTATGACTGGGCAGGGTGGCACTGATCATGGTCCGCATGATGATGTAAGGGAGGCAGACGGGCTGCCTGGTGCATATGCTGTACAAAAGATACTGGGTCAGCTGGGAAACCCTCTCATAATGGCCACTCTGCAGAATCAGATTATGCTGGATAATCTTGCAGAAGACCCGTGGGGCCGGACGCATGTAACAAGCTCTCATCTGCCAATGATCAGGTTGTAGCAGCTGACTGTCGATCTCTGCCCTCATCTCCATGGAAACAAACTGGGGCTCTCCAGGCACACAGTACACCATAGGGCCATCATAGGGAATGCCTAGTAGATCGGTCAGCTGTCGATAGTCAAATGAAATGTTCACTCCCTTTACATAGCTAGTGATGCGTAGCTCGTGACCCCTATCAACATCATTGTAATCCCCACCGCCTGGAGATTACAATAAAACTATCGTACTAAATCTAGGCATGTACACGCGTCATAAGTGATGACAGGGAGCCACCCTATATCACCAAATGCTCTCTCCACATTGAACAGGGCTAGCTCAGCCAAGTTTACCAAATGACCACCCTCTACCTTCTTACGAGTGTAGTGGGCATACTGTGCCTCGGCTTTATTAGAGCGGAAGCGAAGCGGATCACGAACTCTGGGTACCTTAGTACGAGCCATGGTATCTGCAAAGAAAAATAGATAATGAGTTAATAGGATAAAAAAAATCCAAAATTTGACATTATAACGACGTAAGTGGCCAAAAGCCTCACTTGTCACCCATACACGTGGGCAGGAGGACTTACGTAGGCTCTAACATATCCTACAACACACATACAGTAGGAAATTTTAACTAATGGGGTCCAATTTGAAGAAATTTTAAGAAATCAAAAATTTCGACAAATTAGGGCAAAAAGAGCAAAAATCCAAGTTTCTCGATAACCAACCGATGAAACTCAAAATTTTTTTAGGGCTTTCATTCCTCGAGACACTAATAACAAAAGCCCCCAATAAAAATCGAATTTTTACAGTTGGAAAAAGTTTAATTTGAAAAATACGAGTTAATTGGACCAAAATCTAGAAAAGTAAACCTAAAAACAGGTAGAAAAGAGAAAGCATACCTGAAGAGATGATGTGGACGTTGAAACACGGATCCAAACTGACCAAAATAGCGGAGTGACACTGTAGCAACTCAGAGGTGAGAGACGAGTCGAAACGGGAGGGAAATAACAGAGAATGAACCCAGAGTCGGATCTTAAAGGTCTGATTTTTGGTCCGAGGGTCGGACAATTCGACCAGGACCATCGACCCTCGAATCGATCCTCCCATCGACCCTCGGCTCTCGAGAATCTGACAGAAAACCCAGGGTCGGATACTGAGGGTCGGATACCCATCGACCCTCACATCGACCCTCAGCTCTCGGGAAGAACAGGTCATTCCCAGGGTCTGATACTGAGGGTCGGACCTACCATCGACCCCCACCATCGACCCTGCATAGAAAAGACAGTATTTTTTTTATAAAATGAGCTGAAATTTGAAATTTTACATCGGTTAGTGTGCCTATATGAAGTATCAATGATTTCTCACCTATTTTGATGATTTTCAGGCACCACCAATCTCAGAAGAAATTATGTCTGGACGTAGAGTAACCAGACAGAGCCGAAATGCAGTTCCACCACCACCACCTGTGGAGGAAACTAGCCAGGAGAATATATATGTACCAGGAAATCCAG
This sequence comes from Protea cynaroides, assembly GCA_028583415.1. Classification (NCBI taxonomy): domain Eukaryota; kingdom Viridiplantae; phylum Streptophyta; class Magnoliopsida; order Proteales; family Proteaceae; genus Protea; species Protea cynaroides. The sequence continues at coordinate 43,052,474 of CM053268.1, forward strand.
ATCAGGCAAATCCTATAAATTTGCCACCTCCACCACCAGAGTTAGCAACAGTGGTGATGAATTTAGCCCAGCAGCTGCAACAGATGCAACATGCACAGGCCCAAATGCAAGTTGCAATGAAAATTATGTTCCAAGCCACTCATGCTACACCCATGCAGACGGGACAAGCAGTGCAGCACCAGTGGGTAATCACCCAGCACCTCAAACACCTCAACCACCAACTGCACATATTCCAGTACCAGGACCGGAAGCAGCTCAAGTTAACTATCAGTATCCACAACCCATGTTTGGGGCATACCCCCAAAATCAGCTGGATCACTCTCGACTGGTTGAGAGATTTCTGAAGATGAAGCCCAGAGGAATTTAACGGTATACCGGATCCGTTATGGCCAGCACATTGGATCGACGAGATGGAGAGAAACTTTCTCATGATGACTATCACGGAAGAAGAAAAAGTATTGTGTGCCACCTTCATGCTAAAGGGTGACGCACATCATTGGTGGAAATCTACTAGGGCTTACCTATTGACCAAACACGCCCTACTGACTTGGGCTATCTATAAAGAAGCGTTCTTCGAGAAGTATTTTCCCCGAAGCTTCAGAGATTCTATGGAGAAGGAATTCCTGAGTTTATATCAGGGACAGATGTCCGTGGATGCATATCAATAGCGTTTCAAAGAGCTGTATTTCTTTGCACCACTCAGCATGCAGGAAGAAGACACTAAGACCCGTAGGTTTGTCACGGGACTGTGAGGAAGCATCAGAGAGCACGTTCTGGGCTTGGAAAAGAAGATATATAATGAAGCTGTTCAAATTGCTCGAGTGATTGAATCGAGCCAGAAGGAAAGCTATTTTATACAAAACAGAGGTGTGAAAAGGCTAGTTGGAAATTCTTACAACGGAGGTAATAACAGGACATACAAGCCTTTCCGTACTCTGAATTTCACCGCTGCACCCAAGATCATTCAAGCAGCTCAGCAGCAACCAAAGCCAAATACTGAGAGTCCAAGATGTTATAACTGCAATCAAGTGGGACATATGATGAGAGTGTCCTAAACCCCGGAAGCCACAACATCAAGGACGAGTGTATGTTGTTACATCCGAGGGATCTTTGCCGCATCACCCGATGTGGTCACGGGTATGGGCTGAAACCTTTTAAGTTGTAATTACATTGTATGAGCATGTAGACTAAGTAAAATAAATCACAGGTATCGTACCTATAAATGGCGTATCCGCCAGAGTACTCTTTGATTCATGAGCTACTCATTCCTTTATATCTGTGTCATTCGGAAAGAAGTTGAATTTACCCATCAAAACATTGGACTACAAACTAATTGTACGATCACCAATGGGGTTAGAAGTGAAATTAGAAAAAGGTTATGGACCATGTCCAGCTCTCATTGACGAGAAAACCTTAGATGCAACCTTGATACAAGTTGAGATGGCAGACTTTGACGTCATCTTGGGAATGGATTGGTTAGCTCGGCATTCTGCAAACCTATTATGCGCCGAAAAGAAGCTAATATTCAAAGACAAAGAAGGAGCAGAATTCAGTTTTTCGGGAACCAAACTTCCCCGTAGACGCAAGCTTATACTCTCAGCACTGAAGGCTAAGAAGTGCCTTGAGAAGGGGGCAGTCGGGTATCTAGTATCAGTGGTCGACCTAACCAAGGAAGCACCACGAATGGAAGATATTGATGTCGTGCGGGACTATCCCGACGTATTTTCGGAAGAACTACCAGGATTACCACCCGACAGAGCCACCGAGTTTGTGATAGACCTTATACCTGGAGCCGCACCAGTATCAAAAGCACCTTATAGAATGGCTCCTACTGAACTGAAGGAATTGAAAGTACAACTACAGGAACTGCTGGACAAGGGTTATATTCGACCCAGTATATCACCATGGGGAGCACCGGTATTATTCGTAAAGAAGAAGGGCGGAAGCGTTCGATTATGTATCGACTATCGGGAGTTGAATAAACTGACAATCAAGAATCGATATCCATTACCTCGGATCGATGACTTGTTCGATTAGTTGCAAGGAGCAAAAGTATTTTCTAAGAGCGATCTTCGATCGGGCTATCATCAGTTGAAGATTAAAGAAGGTGATATTCCTAAGACAGCTTTCAGGACCAGATATGGACATTATGAGTTCTTGGTCATGTCTTTCGGATTAACAAACACACCAGCAACTTTCATGGAGCTTATGAACCGGGTTTTCCACGATATGTTGGATACATCGGTTATAGTATTTATTGATGATATATTGGTATACTCCAAGGACAAGGAAACCCATGTCAAGAACCTAAACGCCGCCCTACAGCGTTTAAGGAAAGAGAAGTTACAGGACAAATTTTCCAAGTGTGAGTTTTGGCTAAGTGAAGTCGCCTTCCTAGGCCATGTAGTATCCGCAGAAGGTATCAAAGTGGATCCCAGTAAGATTGAGGCTATTGTAAAATGGGAAGCACCAAAGAGCGTTTCAGAAATTAGAAGTTTTCTAGGTCTCGCTGGTTATTATCGGAGATTCGTGGAAGACTATTCCCGGATTGCTGTACCTCTCACTAGTCTGACTAAGAAATGTGAAAAGTTTGTGTGGACAGATAAATGTGAGAAGAGCTTCTAGACATTGAAGACCAGATTGATATCCGCTCCGATTTTGACTATTCTTGTTCTAGGACAGACATTTACCTTGTACACTGATGCGTCAGGACTGGGATTAGGATGTGTGCTTATGCAAGGAGAGCAAGTGATTGCTTATGCTTCAAGACAGTTAAAGGTACATGAGAAAATTATCCCACTCATGATCTGGAGTTAGCGGCAGTAGTACATGCTGTCAAGATATGGAGACATTACCTATACAGAGAGAAATTTTAGATTAAGTCGGACCATAAAAGTCTTACTTATTTATTTAATCAGAAAGAATTGAATATGAGACAAAGAAGATGGCTGGAACTATTGAAGGACTATGATTGTGATATTCAGTATCATCCGGGGAAAGCTAACGTAGTAGCGGATGCGTTGAGCAGAAATGCAATGATAAAATCTCAAGGAGAGGTTAGTACAACCGCAGCAATGTGTACTTCCGAAATGGTATTCAATCACGACAAGGAGCTGTGTGTGATAGATACAACGAATGGATTAGCCAACCAAGGGTTTATTCATCGATTTTCTAATATGTTCGCTGCATTGAAAATTATACCGGATATAATGGAAGAAGTGAAGACAGCTATCAAATCAGATCCTTATCTGAGAACAGTACAAGAAGATATTGAGAAAGGTAGGACTAATCCTGAGTTTACCTTGGACGAAGAGAAAGTACTGAAATACAAAGGAAGAATATGTGTATCCGAAACAAAAAGTGTGGACATTAGACACCGACTGATGAAAGAAGCCCATACCACCATCTATTCGATACATCCTGGAAGTACAAAAATGTATCATGATTTAAAGAAACTGTATTGGTGGAGAGGAATGAAAGCAGATGTAGCTAAGTTCGTGTCTCAATGCCTAAATTGTCAGAAAGTAAAGGCTGAACGACAAAGACCCGCAGGACTGTTACAGCCATTATCGGAACCAGCATGGAAATGGGACTGCATCACTATGGACTTCGTCACGGGGTTACCACTGACTCCTCGAGCAGTTGACACAGTTTGGGTGATTGTAGATCATCTGACTAAAATAGCTAGCTTCATACTGATACGACCTCAGTATACACTGGAAAGGTTAGCAAAGCTGTATGTGGATAATATTATTCGATTACACGGTGTACGAGAGAGCATTGTGTCCGATAGAGATCCACGATTTACTTTCAAGTTTTGGAAGGGATTGCAAAAGGCTATGGGTACAACATTGAAGTTCAGTACTGCATTCCACCCACAGACAGATGGACAGTCAGAGCGTACAATCCAGATTCTAGAAGATATGCTACGAGCATGTGTAATTGACTTCAAGGGATCATGGGATGAAAGATTACCACTGATCGAGTTCGCTTATAACAATAGTTATCAGGCTACTATACAGATGTCACCCTATGAAGCACTGTATGGCAGGAAGTGTCGAACTCCTTTATTTTGGAATGAAGTTGGAGAACATAGTATTGTTGGACTTGAATTTGTTGAAGAGACTTGTCGAGTGGTCGACATTATCAAGGAAAGAGTGAGAACAACTCAGAACCGTCAGAAGTAGTATGCAGATACTCGATGCAGAGATCTTGAGTTCTCTATAGGTGATAAAGTATTTTTGAAGGTATCGCCTATGCGAGGATTGAAAAGGTTCGGACAGAAAGGGAAACTAAGTCCAAGATATGTCGGGCCGTATGAGATTTTAGCTAAGCATGGGAAAGTGGCTTATTAGTTAGCACTACCACCATCTATGTCAAGTGTGCATAACATATTTCATATTTCCCTATTGAAGAAGTATGTCAAGGATCCAACGCACGTGTTGACAGTAGATTTACCGGAATTGACTGATGATTTGACATTCAAAGTACCACCAACTGAAATCACTAGTCGAAAGGTTCAACGACTATGCAACCGAGATACCTACTATGTTAAGGTCACCTGGAAAAGTAGAGACATGAAAGAAATTACATGGGAAGAAGAAAATGCTATGCGAAAGCAATACCCTCAGTTATTTGATTCAGAAGGTACGTACAATTTCGAGGACAAAATTTTTATAAGTAGGGGGGAGTTGTAAGACCCGTGTCAATCTAATCTGGTCTTATCACCTTGAACCAGGTTTATCCATCATGGTCGAGTCAAATGGACCAAGGGCGTGAAGGAGATCGAGATCCCAGGTATCAAATCGACCCTAAAATACTCAATTTAAGGGGAGGGTTGCATACCCAGCTAAAGAGGGTCCGACCCCCCAAAACAGAAAGTCAGACCCTCTGTTTTACAGGGAGGGTCGGACATCTTAGGAACCTAGGGTCGATGGGATCATCGACCCTCCCATCGACCCTCAGTTGCCGCCGAGACTGAAATTAGGAAATTTCCTAATTTTTGATTTAGATTCTTTTCTAATCTCAAAGGGACTTATTTTAGGATGTTTCTACTCTATTTAAAGGACGTCCCTAAGCCTCTTTCACTCCATTTACAACCCTAATTAAATTGAGAGAAAGGGAAGAGAAGGAAAAGGAGAAGAAGAGAAACAAGGAAAAGAAGAAAGCAAAAAGGAGAAGAGTTGCAGAGAAGGAGTAATCTTCTCAGGTATGGATACTAATTCCATGAGTTTCTACAGACCTTAGGTTAGGTAATGAGGAGAGTATGATCTCGGAGAAACCCAAACCATCAACTCATGGTTAGGTTTTCATGGAAAACCATGGGAGATTACATGAAAGCTATCCAGGTGGATGATTCATGGTTCTAGACCATAGAATGAATGTTGAATGGAATGTAGGAGCAAGCCATAGGACCCCAAACACTAAGAATGGATTAAAAGGAAGGAAATTGACCAAAATACACCGAGGGTCGCACAGAGGGTCGATGACCATCCGACCTTATGTGATCCTGAGTATCGACCCTCAGTGTTCGGGAAGTCCAGATTGGGGAGGGTCGCACCCAGGGTCGATCATGACTCCGACCCTACCTCCGACCCTTAGTTAACAGAATGGTTTTTAAATTCAGAATTAATTCTAATTAAATTCTATCGACTTTTTTAGGTCTTCTAGCAATATAATAACAGTATAAAGGTGATTCTAAAGCTTGAAAAATGATCTAATAACAAGCTAAGGTGAGGGAACAAGACCTAAACTAATTGGTTAATAATAAACTACTTTTATTTTCTTGAATCCAATGCCATGCTTGATTCTATGCGAATATGTTTGTAATGTGCATTCAACATGTCATCCAATATTCCTGCTATTATTGTTCATGCATATTTAATTTTGTTTACTTATAACATGATGATGATGATTGATGCTAGGAATAGGCATGTGAATGTTTGTGTGTGGTTAGTGTGCTTGATGCGAGTAGGGCATTAGGGGAGGTGTTATGCGGTGTTTGATCCGGACACTTTAGCTCTATCTCTGACTCAAGTCTTGTGCATTAGCATCGTCGTATCGCCATTACCTTAGCAGAACTATTGCGACGTAGGGCATCAAGGAGGGTCTCGGTCCTTGAGTCCTATACTCTACCAGGGGGCCTTAGCTCTATCTCTACGGGTGCTCTGAGGGATGCTGGGGTGAGGCCTTGGATACATTGTTTGACATTAGGATTGGTTAATAGCGAGCCCCGTTTGCAGTCCTAGCCATCAGGGGTTCATTTGTTGGTATGGAGTTGTGCATCGATAAATGTGACCTTCGTTGTACAATGTTCATTTGGGTGTTGTGGGCGACGGTGAGAGTCATCGGGCGTACCCACACTCTCGTGCATAGAGGTGCGGCGGCCACCTATCCTTTCTATAGCATAGTGCAAACGTAAAATCAGACCAAAGATATGAATTGATTGCATGCATATGTATTGTTGCATTGTT
>CM053268.1:43063946-43088446 GCA_028583415.1 Protea cynaroides
ACTTATATACCAGACCACAGATATGAATTGAATGCATGCATATGTTTGTTGCATTGTTTTGTTTGCTCACTGAGCCGTGATGTGTGCTCACCCTTTTCGAATTCGAATATTTTTAGTTGATGATGCAAGTACCACTGTGGAAGATTATGTGAATGCTTCTGCGTACGGGCACGTGGCTGCAATGGAGGCTGAAGATATAGTGGAGACGCATGACTCCTCATGCGAGTGCAACTCATTCGTTTTTTATTAGATTTTTATTTGAACTATTAAGGAAATGTAATTTGATATTTTATTTGTTTATGTCTCGGTTGATACAACATAATTGGATATTATAATTATGATTATCGTAGTTAGATTCTCAGTTTATTTAATATTAAGACTTCCGCTATTGTGTATTTATTTTGATTATGGTTGTGGATGTGTATGGTTTAAGCTAATGGACACAGCCTATTTGAGATCCTGGATTGAACCGTTGGTTTATTAGTGGTTCATCACACCGTTCTGAATAGTACGAAATTGGGGTGTGACATACTGGGCCAGGCCAGATTTGACACCCTTAGTAGGACACATTGCTTTCTTTTCTTTTTTTCTTTTTTTATTGATGGACGCATTGCTTTCTTTTGGCCAAGAAGATACTGGAATACCATCCAAAGCCCCTATTTCCCTTTCAAAACACCTAGTAGAAATTTGATGAGTTTAATACAATGCAGAGATCACAGTCCCTATCAAGGAATTTCATCAAGTACCTTTGCGATCGGAGTAACAGTTTATTGTCTTCATTATTAAACCACTTTAATCCCTTTTGGTCTTCTATACCACCATCATCACGACCTCTACTTCCATCCCTTTTGGTCTTCTTATGCTGCTTCTCAGTCTATCTCACTAAGCTTCTTCAATGCTCATCCCACAACAATCTTCGATTGAATCGACATCTATTCCAGAAGACTTCTGTTGCAACTAAAAACTGATCTGACTAGCTCGTCTGTATCCTGCGAAACAGAAACAAAAAGTTAACGGGACCGAGATCAGAATCCCGATGTCCGCTCCGATGATAAAGTCAGTAATAGAGCAAACAGTCCAAGGCTATACTAGAATGGTTAGCCTGGAGGGTGTGGGGATAAAGAGAATTCAAGAAAAGCATGAATGGCTGGAAGCTAAGAGTTCAGTTGTTTTCCGAATCGTTTACCTATTACCCGATTGCCATCTTATATAGATTGAGAGAGAGAGTTCCCAGCAAACCTCTAACTTAATGGCCTAACCGTCAGGAGCGTCTGCGATGTTCTCGCATGACCATCGGATGAAGATCTAAAGGCTAACATTAATGCTGTGTCACTTATGATCATCAACCTTAGTAACCACCGAAATAACCACTCCAAGAACAGTTAAAGATCCCCGCGTGCACGCCTCACCATAATTATAGGCAAGTAAACACGTGTGATGACAGATTCATCAGGCAACCACGAGGTCCCATTATTTAGGTGACAAGTTGGCGAGACGTGACTTGCAAATGGTAAATACCCTCTTGCCCAGGAGGACAGGCGAGACGCGACTAGTAAACAGTGGTGAATGCCATCTTGCATGGGAGAACAGGTCAAGCTAACTAGGACACGTAGAGGTGCTTGATATGTCGATACCTAAGGACATGTGTCTTCTAACTATTGGAAGACAAAATATGGCCTTAAAAGTTGTCCCTTGTTTCAGTGTACTAGACAAGTGCAATGGAACAATCTTAACAAAACTCATATTTTGTCCATCTTAGGGCCACGCAGTTCTTAGGATCATGATAATCTTAAAATAAATTCCAATAATCCCTCACACACGTTTGTACAAAACTTTCAACCGCCAAAACTCAAATTCAAAAAGGGGTGCCACGTGTTGTTATCCTGATAAGACCCCGCAAACTGTAACGTCCAAGGATTATTGTCTCCATCTTTTCACGTCAAGCATTAAATGCGGAGAGGCATTTCGAGACGCATGTTTTCCTGACCATGATCATGATTCGAGAAGCAATGATGACACATGGCAGCTATAAGACTTATGATTGCCCCTAGCAAAAACTTCTCCTATTCCTTCGACTTTTGCACTCCCACAAAAGAATATCTGAAGGCATCGCATCTTCCCATTCTTATCATCTTCATTGATTGTAGAGAACCTATTCCTTAGATCAGCGCTAACCAGTAAGTTCCACCTCCTCTCCTTCGTATTTGATTTTTCTGGGCATTTTTTCCTTTTCGTTTTGAAGGTTCAGGCACCTACCTTCCTAGGATAGCAAACCTCGTAGTTGTAGAAACAAAAATGCAGTCCCGTAAAGAAACTATACCCATCCCTCAGACCTTGAGTGTCGCAGCTGTGAGGTTCAAGAACAAACTTACCTAGTATGATCCCGATTTTGAACAGATCTTAGACAATCTCTCAGAACTTTACGAATGCCGAATTCCCGAAGACGATGAGAGAATTTGTTCAACTAGTACTACTGAAACCAATGTTTACCTAGAGTATTTCAATTCTGGGTTTAAAATCCCTATCCCGAGAGAGGCGAGAGACATCCTAACCTACTATGACCTGGCTCCGTCACAACTGCATGCCAATTCCTGGACGTTAGTCATAGGTTTTATAGTTGTGCTCTGGGCTCTCAAGCAGGCGACAGTGCCGCTATTTTGAAGCCTTTTTGTTTTGAACAAGGATGAACCAAAAAGCCAACCCCCTATGGGTTGGTATTTCTTTAAAGCGAGGTCGGGAGCCCCTAAAGACGTGAGCACACGAAACAAGGTCCATAACTGGCAAAAGAAATTATTCTTTGTCAGTAGGCGAGATGGAAAATCCATGTCGCCTGCCAACGTATGGCGTCTTCCTGAGATTAGCAACAAAAATACTCCACCAATCCTAACTAGCGAAGAGAAAGAGAGCCGTATTAAGATGAGAACTTATGACCCCATCCCCTATTCTCATCTCGTGAGACTTGACTTGAACGACCCCGATGATAGTGATGAAGAAAGGATCGTACCTGGATCCCAGGGTTCTCGCGACGACCACCTGCCGGGTCCCGACAAATTGGTGGATGAGAGCGAGAAGAAGGCTGTAAGAACCGTATTCTTAAAACCTGGTCTAACCCATGGTTTTATATGGTGACAGGTATTTCAATCATAATCGGACCAGAAGGGAAGCCGGGTGACGAACCACTCAATTTTCAGGTATGAGAACTTGTGTAAAGCTGTAAAAATTACATATCGGTCTGACTATACCGGTCTGACTTAGTCAGACTGGTATGTGCAACCGGTATGTGTATACCGATCTGACTATACTGGTCTGAGTCAGTCAGACCGGTATGTGCAACCGGTATGTGTATTTTCGGCTGGAGATGGACTCCAGCGGGTCCCTCACTCCGAATCAAAATTTGGAAAGTTTCCAACAGTGGGAAACCTTCCTAAGAACGGTCTTCCACTATTAATAGAGACTTTGACACTCCTTTGATCCTTCTCAAAACCCTAGCCGTCCGGAAGAGATCTGAGAAGGAGCAAGGAAGGAGGAGACCACTCAAGAAAGGGGTTTCCATCGAAGGAGCACGCCACCAACAGACGAACACCGCCGGTAAGTGCTCAATCCTCTTAGTCATGATAGGATTTCGGATCGGAGCCGTGAAGCGACGCAGCGATCCAAAATCCTAGGACTTTAATTTAAAGCCTAGTTTTTTCTTTTAGATCTGATCTGGTTTGATACGGCGTTCTAGTCAAAACCATAAGGCCATTAGAATACTTGGACCTTAGAATGGGTTAGGAGAAACCCTAGAAACCAAGCTGAAGACCGACGAGGAAGGGAGATCCGAGATCGGGTTCTCGGATCCAAACCGCGGGACATACCGGTTGGACACAAGGTCCCCCTTTTTTTTTTTTTTTTTTTACGTCGCCCCTCCTTTCTTTCCCCTCTGGGTTCTTTGTTTTCCCCCTAACCCATATTTTTTGTGTGCCCCCCTGTCTCCCTTTTCTCGGTATGCCTTTCGAGCCTTGTTTGCTTGACCAAACATGGGCTGCGACCAGTGACCTTTATAAATGATTCTAACTTATAGGTATGACTATGTAGGACTTGTTGTCTCACCCCAATCCCGCCGGAACGATGTGGAGTGAGCTCTAAACCCCACGGTTCACACCGGGATCTCAATAGACCGGGTGTCAACCAATCATCCCAAGCAATCTAACATAATCGAGAAAATAATACATAGCAAGAAATAATAAATGAGCCGAGAACTAAATTGTAATAAACAACATAACCAAGTTATCCATCATTCATCATTTAAAATAATTTTATAAAAGGAAAAAAAAAACAAGAAAAAAAGGGGAAAAAAAGGGGGGGCCCCGGGAGGAAATCCCCCCCCCCCGGTGGGGGGGGGGGGGGGGGGCCCGAGATCTCGAGAGTATGCCTTTCGAGCCTTGTTTGCTTGACCAAACATGGTTCCACACACCGGCTGGGCCACACACTCACCCAAGATGGAGATAGGACTCGAGTCCGGCGGGCAGGAAGAACCACAACCCACGCCCTCCCCGAACCCCATAACCCCATAGGGGCTTGCAATGGGACCGTTTTAACCAACCTAGACGTTGATAAATGAATGAACACAACCCACGCCCCCCCCGATACCCTAGACATACCAAGACAAAAGGGAGAGGAACGGGACACCCCTTCACATCCACACACAACGACATACACATGCTTAATTAGGTATGACTATGGGGTGCAAGATCCATGAGCGGAAAGCTCACCCCCAGGCCCCCCACACACATTCCTATGTTAGAATCATTTATTAAAGCTCGTGGGTCGGAACCAGGTTTGAAAACCCAAGCTCGAGTGGATCTTGTGTGGCTATACGGCCATACCGCTGGACTCATAGTCCACCCCATACCCCGCGGTTTGGTCGAGAGTGAGATCTCGGATCTCCCCTCCTTTTCGGCTAACCGACAGGTCTCCATAGGGTTTCCCTTACACTATCCAAGTCTAAACCCTTTCTAGGCCTTCAATCTTATACGTGACGCCGACGAAATTGTTATCACGTGACAGGTAAGGGACAAGACCCCAAACTCTAATTAATTAAATAACAATAAACTTTTGTGATTAAATCTATGTGTAAATTGTATTGCTTGGTGTTTGTGCATATTAACATGCCATGTAGTTGTTTCTTTTGCTATTATCTAATTATGCATTTCATATGCTAGGATGTTGGATGTTAGGCATGTGTATGTTTTTAGTTAGTGTATGGAATGTGAAGGGGAGTGAGCCCTGGATATATCCACTGCTAACACCTTTTTTTTCGTATCGCCATCTACCTTAGCAGACTTGGTGCGAATAGGGTATCGGGGGGAGGGCGTGGGATTGTGGTTCACCCTCCCCGCCAGACTCGAGCCCTATCTCTATGTCGTAGGGAGTCGTGCTAGGGTAAGGCCATAGATACTGTATTGACATTTAGGACTGGTTAGAAACGAAACCTACTTGCAAGCCCTTGCCAATAGGTGTTTAGGTATTGGTACGGTGTAGGGTATCAGGGGAAGGATGCGGTAGTGTGGATTGTTTCCTGACTGCCAGACTCTAGCTCTATCTCTATACCAGAGTGAGTGATGTGGGGCAACAACAGTAGTGTGGATTGTTGCCTGACTGTTGGGTGTGCTCACACTCTCGTGCATAGAGGTGCGGTGGCCGCCAAACCTTATCATAGCATTTTGTAAGTTTTACCTGACCCAGATTGTAATGTTATCTCATGCATTTGTGTGTTGCACTGGTCTTGTACTTACTGAGCTAAGTTGTGAGCTCACCCAAATATATTCTATTTCTTTTTCAGATCTTGATGCAGGGTATATTGTGGAAGACTTTATGACTGCCCTAGCTTACTGTACGGTGGCTGCCCTGGATACACAGACTGTAGAGGACGAGCATGATGCATCATGCGAGTGCTCATTCTATGTTTTCCTTCAGTGATGATTTATTTTCTTTTAATACAATGTAATAATTATTATTTAAATTTTGTGAATGATGAAATAATTTGAATATTTATTTTAATTACAACATAGTACTCAGTTCATTTATCGTTTATTCCACTGCTATGTATTATTCTCTGATTAAGTTAGACTGCTTGGGAATGATTGGTTGACACGGTTTATTGAGATCCTGGTGTGAATCGTGGTTTAGATCCGGTTTACTCACACTTCCGGTTCAGTCGGAATTGGGGTGTGAAAACTTGGTATCAGAGCTCTTAGGCTCTTTCCAGCTAACCATTATGCATCTAACGGTGTCCAGTGAACTGAGATAGGAAAATTAAAAACTTTAATAAAAACACACCATAAGCTTGTTTGATGCCTGAGACATAAAAGAAGATGCATAATATACTAACAATGAAAGAGAAATTATAAGCACTGATGACTAGGGAGAAAATCAAATAAACTTGTAATAACATGAACAAAAAGGAAAAAACATAAAGTGTGCGATAGGGTACAGTCCACAGGTCGGACAGTTACCTTGTTATCAAAATAAACTGTATATAAGAGAAGGAGATAATGTTTGGGCCTACACCCACAAATGTGTTACCAAAAACCACAGAAAATGTGAACACCACCAATGGATGGTAATACAACTGTCGAGGGACAGCCACAGCAAGCAACGCAACATACAACTTTCCCTCAGCAGTTTTCAGGAATGCCCATCCCTAACCAGGATCAGGGTGGATATCAGGGTCCATATCAGGGTGTATACTATGGTGGGAATCAGGGAGCAAATCAGAGTGACTACTCTTACCAGCCACAATGGTATGGTCAGACAGGGTATGGACAAGCACCACATGGACAGGTCCCATATGGACAGAGTAGTCTTTCCAGAGCGGTGGATGGATTCTTAAAGCTCAAGCCACCAACTTTTACAGGGAAGCCAGGGAAAACACTGTGGCCAGCGCAGTGGATAACTGAAATGGAGAAGAACTTTTGCCTACTGGAGTGTCTTGATGGGGAAAAAGTATTATATGCTACCCACATGCTGAAGGAAGAGGCCATTGGATGGTGGAACTCAACCAGAGTGTATCTAGAGATAAAGCACCAGATAATCACTTGGCCCATATTCAAGGAGGTCTTCTTTGAAAAATATTTTCCCAGGAGTTTCCGCGATCAGATGGAGAGGGAGTTCCTTAATTTGCAGCAATCCCAATTGACAGTAGAGGCATACCAACAGAAGTATGAGGAGTTATTCTTCTTCGCTCCAACCAGTATGCAGGAGGAAGAAACTAAAACTCGCCGTTTCACCATGGGTCTTCGGGGTGTCATAAGAGAACATGTGTAGGGGCGAGGGCTGAAGATATATAATGAAGCTGTACAGGAGGCTCGAGTCATCGAAGCAAGCCAGAGAAATAGCTTCTTTGCACAAAATAGGGGTCTGAAGAGGCCTAACTCTGAGGTCCAAGGCGGAAGAAGCAACAGACCATACCGTCCATTCAGGCCACCAACTAGCACAGTGCCTCCCAGACCTGCTCTTGCAATGACACCACATGCAACGGGGCAGAACCCTAATGTAAAGTGTTTTAATTTCCAACAGGTGGGACATTATGCCAGAACATGCCCATAACCAAAGAGGGAGCAGCAGCAAGGCAAGATATATGCTGTTACTACAGAGGAGGTTGCCGCATCACTAGATGTGGTTACAGGTATGATTTTATACTTACTCTTTAACTGCTGCATTAATTGTTTGCGTATTTGAAACTAAGGGAAAAATTAAAAAAAAAAACCTCAGGTACAGTAAATATAGCAGGATTACCCGCCAGAGTCCTGTTTGACTCGGGGGCCACCCATTCCTTTGTGTCAGTATCGTTCAGAAAAGGACTAAGACTTTGGAACCAAGTCTATTAGTTCGGTCCCCCATGGGAATGGAGGTGGTATTAGAAGAATATTATGGACCTTGCCCAGTGCATATTGAAGGTCGAGTATTGGAAACCAATCTAGTCCAGCTGGAGATGTCAGATTTCGATGTCATTCTGGGGATGGACTGGTTATCTAAACATCCAGCAAACCTATTATGTGCTGAGAAGAAGTTGGTGTTCAAGGACAGTAAAGGGAAGGAGTTCAACTTTAAAGGGGCTAAGTTGCCTAGGAAGAGAAAGCTTATATTCTCAACCCTAAAAGCAAGGAAGTGCTTAGAGAAAGGGGGAGTAGGATACCTCGTATCAGTGGTGGATGTGACTGCTGACCTGCCAAAAATGGAGGATATTGAAGTAGTACGGAAATTTCCTGATGTGTTTCCAGAAGACCTATCCAGATTACCACCAGACAGGGCTACTGAGTTTGTGATAGACCTCCTACCAGGGGTGGCACCTGTGTCTAAAGCACCTTACCGGATGGCTCCTACCGAGTTGAAGGAGTTGAAAACTCAGCTGCAAGAACTGTTAGACAAGGGATTTATAAGGCCAAGTATCTCACCTTAGGAAGCACCTGTGCTTTTTGTCAAGAAGAAGGATGGTAGTGTACGTCTTTGTATGGACTATCGAGAGTTAAACAAGCTCACCATCAAGAACAGATACCCACTACCAAGAATAGATGATTTGTTTGATCAACTGCAAGGGTCGAGTGTATTCTCAAAGATTGATCTGAGGTCAGGGTATCATGAACTCAAAATAAAGGAGGCAGACATTCCCAAAACAGCTTTCAGGACGAGATATGGACACTATGAGTTCCTTGTGATGTCCTTTGGGTTGACTAATGCACCTGCATCGTTTAAGGAGCTAATGAACCGATTATTCCATGACATGTTGGATACGTCGATTATCGTATTCATAGACGATATTCTAGTATACTCCAAGAACAAGGAGACACATACAGTGTATTTAAGAGCAGCATTACAAAGACTGAAGAGAGAAGCTCTATGCAAAATTCAAGAAATATGAATTTTGGTTAGATAAAGTGGCCTTCCTAGGTCACGTGGTGTCTGCTAAAGGAATTAAGGTAGATCTCAGCAAAATTTCATCCATAGCAGGATGGGAGGCACCGAAGACAGTTGCTGAAATACGTAGCTTCCTGGGCTTAGCTGGATACTACAGAAGGTTTGTGGAGGATTATTCCAAGATTGTTGTTCCACTCACCAGGTTGACCAAAAAGGGGGAAAAGTTCATATGGACTGAAGAATGTGAGAAATGCTTCCAGACACTGAAGTCAAGACTGGTATCAACACCTATATTGACTATTCCAGCTCCAGGCCTTCCATTCACACTATACACAGATGCTTCAGGTTTGGGACTGGGTTGTATGCTGATGCAAGGAGAACAGGTGATAGCCTACACCTCAAGACAACTGAAGGAGCATGAGAAGAACTACCCTACACATGACCTAGAGTTGGCAGCGGTCATTCATGCTATCAAGACTTGTAAGCATTACTTGTATGGTGAGAAATTTCAGATTAAGTCTGACCACAAAAGCCTGACGTACCTTTTCATCCAAAAAGACCTGAACATGAGGCAGAGAAGGTGGTTAGAATTACTTAAGGACTACGACTGTGACATTCAGTATCATCCTGGTAAAGCTAACATTGTAGCTGATGCTCTGAGCTGGAAATGGGCATCGAACCCTGAAGCAGGGCCAAGTACAAATGCGGCATTGTGTGCTGCCGTTTCTGGCTCATCTGAGAATGAAGAACAGTTCTTAATAAAGTCAATAGATGATCAAATCGAGCAAGGGTTGATACACAAGTTTACCCTTATGTTTACAGCACTGAAGATTCTGCTTGACCTGAAGGATGAAATAAAAGCAGCAGTCCTACAGGACCCATACCTCAGGACAGTTCAAGAAGATTTGGAAAAGGGTCGAGCCAACCCTGATTTCACCTTGGATGCAGACAAGGTACTCAGATATCATGGGCGTTTATGCATACCTGAGAATGAAGATCTGGAAATCAGAAACCGAATCATGTTGGAAGCTCACTCCATTCCATATTCAGTACATCCTGGGAGCACTAAGATGTTCCATGACCTAAAGAGATTGTACTGGTAGAGGGGGATGAAAGCAGATGTGGCCCGATATGTGTTTCATTGTTTAAACTGCCAGCAAGTCAAAGTAGAAAGACAGAGGCCCGTAGGATTATTGCAACCGTTACCTGAGCCGACATGGAAATGGGATTGTATTACCATGGATTTCGTCACTGGTCTACCTATGGCTCCGAGGTCAGTGAATGCTATTCGGGTAGTTGTAGATCACCTTACCAAGACAACAAGATTTATCCCTGTCAGACTGCAATACACCATGGACAAGTTGGAAAAATTATATGTGGACAATATAGTCAGACTGCACGGTGTCCCAGAGAGCATAGTATCTGATAGAGAGCTTCACATCGAAGTTCTGGGAGGGACTACAGAAGGCCATGGGAACGAAACTAAAGTTCAGTACAGCCTTCCACCCTCAAACGGATGGTCAGTCAGAGAGGACCATCCAGATCGTAGAAGATATGCTTTGTGCATGTGCTATCGACTTTAAGGGGGCTTGGGATGAGAAGCTTTCCCTCATCGAGATTGCCTACAACAATAGCTACCAGGCTACGATTCAAATGGCCCCATATGAGGCCTTGTATGGTAAGAAATGTCGAACACCATTATTATGGGACAAAGTTGGAGAAAGATGAATCGTAGGACCTGAATTTGTGGAAGAAACTTGCAAGGCAGTGGATCAGATTAAGAACCGAGTAAAGATAGCTCAGGTGCGTCAAAAGCACTATGCTGATAACAGGCGATGAGACCTTGAATTTACTGTTGGTGATAAAGTGTTCTTGAAGGTGTCACCAGTAAGAGGCCTAAAGCGATTCAAAAGAAAAGGAAAACTGTGTCCTAGATATGTGGGACCATATGAAATTCTGTCCCGATGCGACAAAGTGGCCTATCAACTTGCATTGCCACCAGCGATGTCTAGTGTCCACAACGTCTTCCACATGTCCTTACTAAAGAAGTACGTGAGAGACCCTTCGCACATTCTTATTGCAGACCCCCCAGATTTGACAGAAGACTTAACCTTCGAGGTGGTACCAATCCAGCTAATCAGTAAAAAGATACAACAGCTTCGAAGGCGAGCTATCCACTATGTCAAGGTAGTTTGGAAGAGTCATGACGTAGAAGAAATTACCTGGGAGGAGGAGGATGCCATGCGACAAGAATACCCTCATCTTTTCGTCTCTGAAGGTACATACAATTTCGAGGACAAAATTTCTTTTAAGGGTGGGGGAATTGTGAGACCTACATGTAAATTTCGGGGACGAAATTTCTTTTAAGGGTGGTAGAGTTGCAAGAACCGTGTTCTAAAAACCTGGTCTAACCCATGGTTTTATATGGTGACAGGTATTCCAATCATAATCGGATCGGAAGGCGAAGTCGGGTGACGAACCACTCAATTTTTAGGTATGAGAACCTGTGTAAAGTTGTAAAAATTACATGCCGGTCTGACTAAACCGGTCTGACTCACTGACTGAGTCAGACCGATATGTTCAATCGGTATGTGTATACCGGTCTAATTTTATAGGTCTGAGTCAGTCAGACCGGTATGTGCGACCGGTATGTGTATTTTCGGCTGGAGACAGACTCCAGCGGGTCCCTCACTCCGAATCAAAATTTGGAAAGTTTCCAATCGTGGGAAACCTTCCTAAGAACGGTCTCCCACTATTAGTAGAAACTTTGACACACTTTTGATCCTTCTCAAAACCCTAGTCATCTGGAAGAGATCTGAGACGGAGCAAGGAAGGAGGAGACCGCTCAAGAAAGGGGTTTCCATCGGAGGAGCACGTCGCCAATCGACGAACACCGCCGGTAAGTGCTCAATCCTCTTAGTCAAGATAGGATTTTGGATCGGAGCCGTGAAGTGGCACAGTGATCCCAAATCCTAGGACTTTAATTAAAAGCCTAGTTTTTTCTTTTAGATCTGATCTAGTTCGATACGACGTTCTAGTCAAAACCAGAAGGCCATTAGAATACTTGGACCTTAGAATGGGTTAGGAGAAACCCTAGAAACCAAGCCGAAGATCGACGAAGAAGGGAGATCCGAGATCGGGTTCTCGGATCCAAACCTCGGGACATACTGGTTGGACCCAAGGTGTTGCGGTATGGGCCTGCGGTATATACTGCAGGCACATACCGGTCTCACTCAGTGAGACTGGTATGTACCGCAATAGGTATATACCGGTGGCACCATATCGGTCTCACTCTACTGAAACCGGTATACTGAGACTGGTATGCCTTCCGAGCCTTGTTTGCTTGACCAAACATGGTTCTGACCAGCTGTGACCTTCATAAATGAATTCTAACTTTAATAAATGAATTCTAACTTATAGGTATGATTATGTAGGACTTGTAGACAGTGTGAGAAGATCCTGTGACGCTGTACGAAATTGTTATCACATGACAGGTAAGGGACAAGACCCCAAACTCTAATTAATTAAATAACAGTAAACTTTTGTGATTAAATCTATGTGTAAATTATATTGCTTGGTGTTTGTGCATATTAACATGCCATGTAGTTGTTTCTTTTGCTATTATCTAATAATGCATTTCATATGCTAGGATGTTGGATGTTAGGCATGTATATGTTTTTAGTTAGTGTGTGGAATGTGAAGGGGAGTGAGCCCTGGATATATCTACAACTAACACCTTTTTTTTTGTATCGCCATCTACCTTAGCAGACTTGGTGCGAATAGGTATCAGGGGGAGGACGTGGGATTGTGGTTCACCCTGCCCGCCAGACTCGAGCCCTATCTCTATGTCGTAGGGAGTCGTGCTGGGGTAAGACCATTGATACTGTATTGACATTTAGGACTGGTTAGAAACGGAACCTACTTGCAAGCCCTTACTAATAGGGGTTTAGGTATTGGTACGGTGTAGGGTATCAGGGGGAGGACGCGGTAGTGTGGGTTGTTGCCTGACCGCCAGACTCTAGCTCTATCTCTATACCGGAGTGAGTGATGTGGGGCAACATCAGTAGTGTGGATTGTTGCCTGACTGTTGGGTGTGCTCACACTCTCGTGCATAGAGGTGCGGTGGCCGCCAAACCTTACCATAGCATTTTGCAAGTTTTACCTGACCCAGATTGTAATGTTATCTCATGCATTTGTGTGTTGCATTGGTTTTGTACTTACTGAGCTAAGTTGTGAGCTCACCCAAATATATTCTATTTCTTTTTCAGATCTTGATGCAGGGTATACTGTGGAAGAATTTATGACTGCCCCAACTTACAGTACGGTGGCTGCCCTGGATACACAGATTGTAGAGGACGAGCATGATGCATCATGCGAGTGCTCATTCTATGTTTTCCTTCAGTGATGATTTATTTTCTTTTAATACAATGTAATAATTATTATTTAAATTTTGTGAATGATGGAATAATTTGAATATTTATTTTAATTACAACATAGTACTCAATTCATTTATCGTTTATTCCACTGCTATGTATTATTCTCTGATTAAGTTAGACTGCTTGGGAATGATTGGTTGACACGGTCTTTTGAGATCCTGGTGTGAACCGTGATTTAGAGCCGGTTCACTCACACTTCTAGTTCAGCCGGAATTGGGGTGTGACAAAGGCTCTGGTAGGTCTTGCCCCTATTACCGGGTTGTACTTTCCTAATGGCTATTAGACTAATATAATATTTCCTTTGTCCTTGTAGTGGTTAGAGAAGGGCTAGACCCCAACGAGATGCCAAGGCCCAAAGCAAAGAAAGAGGCCGGCCATCGGAACAAGCAAGGGAGTAAAGAAAGCGCGGGTAATGAAAGTGACTGCGAGCAAGTCTATGGCAACCAGACGAGGCTCCTAGACAACCATGGAGGGAGGCACCGAATTGTCCACAAGTCGTGAGACCATCGGTGAGGCTGCTTCTAGGGGCGAGAATCTTGCCAATGAGCAAGAGGACTTGGTGGAAATCCAGCCCCCCGCAATCCCAGGAGATAGAGCCAGTGATGGAAGACAACCTCAAGGCGAGGTGTTACCAGACCCGGTCCAGCACAGCGCGAACCCAACGAGAAGGGAGGAGATTCCAGTACCGGGGAGCAAGTGAATCAGGGAGTCTCTGGCTCAATTTCCCTTGGCAGGATCATCATAAGTGCGCCGACCAGGGCATAAGTCCCAACGGGTTTCGCCTAGCCCAGGTGGGGCTTACTGGCCGCACTGGATGATAGGGAAGGATTCCATCCCCCTTGACCCAGAAGTGGCGAGGCAGTTAGTGGCCAGGATCTGCCTCCCATTAGCTGAAGATTTTTACTTGCGGTCTGAGCGGGCAGAGCTTTACCGCATTTTGGAGACCGACGTTGTTCGGGTAAGTCAGAATCACGGTAGTTTGTCATTCCCTACTGTGTTGGTTATCATGTAATTCTAACACTTGGTTTGTCGTGACTTTACAGAGTGCCCACGCCATCAAGGCGTTGAGGTAGGGCGAAGTGAATGCCGACACGGAGGCTAGTCGGTTAGCCCTGGAGAGATACAACGCCCTAGAGCGTGCTAATTCCCCCGAAAGGACTCAAGATAGCACCATCAAGGCGAGGCGCGTGTTCTCCGAGGCAAACGAGAGTTTGACGGTGGAACGCGACAATTTAAAGTAGGAAATAGATACCTTGCGAGTTCACCACCACACGGAGAAAGAGTGGTTCGAGGAAAATCTTCAATCCAAGAAAGATGAAGCTACTAAGGAGAAGAAGCGTCTGGAGGAGGCCCTTACCGCAGAGAAGGCGAAATCTGAACTACTGGCCTTTGCAGATGGAGGACCTTACGAGGAAGTGTGGGAATCTGGGGACCCAGGTACAAGATGTGCTCAACGACAAGGATGAGCTAGAGGCGGGGATCTTTGATTGCATGAAGAAAGCGGTGAGCGACTTCAAAAATTCTAAAGACCTTGAACTGTACGTTGCTGAAAATCCCACCATGAAAGGGTTTGAGCTTCAGTGGGGTGCCGAACATTTTATGGATGGAGCGAGGAATTTGGCGAAGTTTGTCCGAGAAAAGCTCCAACTGGAAGCCGACTTCTCTGCGTACCCGCTCTCCATCGATGCTCCAATCTCTCCAGAGCCAATACTAGAGGACGCTAAAGAGGAAGAAGGCGGGGAGGAGGAAGGTGGAGACGAAGAGGGAGATGGATTGGAGGTAGCGGCTGGTGGCGAATAGAATGAATTCGTTGGTGGTTCGGGACGCGAGCTGGGACTCAACTCTCCTCTTAGGGCAGTATCTCCAATCCTCGCGATTCTCCCTGAAATGCCATCTTCTTCTTCTGCGCCGTCCGATCAGGGAGCCACTGCAACAGACCAATCTCGGGGGATGGCGATAGAGGTCGAAAGACAAAATCCCTGAAGGCCCTTAATCATCAGTCTACTTTTTTTTTTTTTTTTTTTTTGTAACATGCTGGATTTAGCACTTATGACTTCTTGTAATTAGATGTTTGAAATAAACATATTTTGTTTATCTCCAAGTGTCCCATGAGTGGTTTCTTTCATGCGTTGGACTTCTAATTGACAATCGCTTTGTTTGTATTAGGTATATCGTTGAGGGGAACTTTCTTCCATTGAGTTGTTACGAATGCGGGCCTCTCCTACTTCTATGCGTGTACTTGCGGTTCAGATTTGGAGTCTTACGGCGAAGCGAGATGCCCTTTTAAAGCGAGTAGTGAAGATGGAGCGGGACCTCAACTCGCTTCGTGTCGACAGTTTCAACTTCGGTGTTGTGTACGACCAATTGGAGGATGCGTTAAATGAACATTGGGGGAGGCAGGAGGCGAGTTGGCGGAGATTACTGCACAATTGGCAAGAGAGGGCTGCTAAGGCAGAAGGGCAGAGTGTTGTAGCTCGTAGGCTGCATACGATGGACTATCAGGAACTCGTTCAATTATGAAAAGAAGTGATTTGGAGGCAAAAGAAGAGCGATGAGGATCGTCACTTGCAAGTAACAGCTGAGGCAAGAGTGGGTAATCTCGCGGAGAAACTTACCAAGGCTGAGGAGAGGGTTGCCGAGTTGACGGGGGAGAAGAGGCGTAAAGGGTAGGTATTACCAAAGTCCGTACCCTTTGTTTGACATATTGTATGCAACCTTGTCGCAGCAGAGTGCGACTGGACGATACGAGGTGGTGGTTGTTACGAAGAATTTGCTGGAGAGCGTGGAGAAGCTAGGGGAACCTCCGCCCAAATTGACGCGCAACAAGTCTGTGTAAGTTTGTTGGATGATTACTTAGGAGTGTTGGACCCCATGTGTTCATAGTGGGGTATGTTGTATACTAGTAGGAACTGATATGTAATTCAACATTTTTTATTTTGTTCGATAATAAAGAATGTGCTTTGATAAACATTTGTATAAGAACTTGTCTTTTGTTTTTTTTATATTCCTTGCTGCCTATCGTATGAACTTGGGAGTGTGAATCCCATATGCGAGTCCATAAATTGTTGCAACATGTTGTGCAAAGAAATCTATGTAACAGTGCCCCGGGATGATGAATAATGACGCAATCAGCGGGGGCGTGTTTGGCGACTTGATATCCTGTATGTTCTCGCAAACTGTGAGGGAGTACAGTGGGGTGTCAAGTCGCATTGTATGTGCTTTGAGGATATGTCAACTCAGTTTTGTTGTAGTCTGAGAGATCCACAAAGCGACATAAGTTTGGACTGTGCCGAAAGGTTACCATAGATTGTAGTAGGCGACAGGATGCGTAATGTAAAAAGGATTCATTTTCATGGGTAGAGTCGTATTACATTATTGGTAAAACTTTCGTAAGTTCTTACTATGCCAGGGCTTCTCGATATACTTTTCTTTCATTGTTTCGAGATAGTAGGTGCCCAGCCGTGTTACTCGAATTATTCTGTATGGTCTTTCCCATGTTGGCATAAGTTTGCCTTGCTGTGTGGGCTTTGAGACTGCCGTACGGTGTAGTACTAAGTCGCCAACTTTGAAATTCTGCACTCTGACCCACGAGTTGTAGTGTCGCGCCACCCTTTGTTGATATGCCAATATCTTAAGTTGTGTTTTGTCGCGGGTCTCTTCCATGAGGTCCAAATTAGTCCTAAGTCCTTCTGCATTGAGCATTTCATCATAGTTGATAATCCTGATGGTAGGGTGAGTGGCTTCAACAGGAATAACTGCCTCAGCCCCATAAACCAACATGAAAGGAGTTTCGCCAGTAGGCGTTCTGGTCGTAGTTCTGTAGGACCAAAGGACACTTGGGAGCTCATCAGCCCATTTTCCCTTGGCCTGGCCAAGTCGTTGGGCGATGCCGCAAGAGATTGTCTTGTTGGTGGCCTCGACTTGCCCCGCGGCTTCGGGATGATATACCAAAGCAAAGCGTTGCTGGATATTAAATCCTTTGATAAAGCTTTGGTATTGTTGGCTGACAAATTGTGGTCCATTGTTGGTAACGATGTCTTGTGGAATACCGTATTGGTATATTATGTTCTGTCTGGTGAAAGTCTCTAGTTTTGCGGCGTCAGTGGTCGTCACAGTTTCTGCTTCTGCCCATTTCAAAAAATAGTCAATGGCCACAATGAGGAATTTCTTTGTTTCCTTTTTCCCAAGCATAGGTCCCACAATGTCGATTCCCCACATAGCAAAAGGTAGTGGGCTCGTGATGGGTTGTAGTTCATTTGCTGGGAGGTGGCTAACTATGGCATGTCGCTGGTATGATTCGCACTTAGTGGTGAAATTTGTGTAGTCTGCGAACATGGTTGGTCAATAATATCCTTACCGCAGAAGTTGCTGGTAGAGAGAGCGTCCTGCGAGGTGACTACCGCATATGCCGACATGTACCTCCCACATGACATATTTTGCTTCAGTTGGTGTGAGGCATAGCAGGAAAGGATGAGTAGAGGACTTTCTATACAACTTTCCGTCGAGGACAATATATCCTTGAAATTTTGCTTGAACTCGTTGGCGTTCTATCCGATCTTCAGGTAATTCGAGCCTCGCAATTGACTTGTTGGATCTCAATTATGTCGCCAATACTTGGTTTTTTCAGAACGTCGATGTAGACTGACAAATTTATTCCAGACAAGTCTTCGGCCATTAGCTGCGAGAGGGCGTCAGCTTCAGTGTTGTTGTCGTAGTCCACGTTACTGATCTAATATGCTTAAAATTTGGTGACTTTCAATTTTGTTTTGGTGAGGTACTCCAGCTTGCGAGGCTGTTTTGCCTCATATTCGCCATTAATCTGTCTGACCACGACCTGTGAGTCACTGTAGATGTCAAGTTTTCGTACCATAAGGAATCTAGCCAACCTGAGTCTTACCAACAAAGCTTCATATTCGGCAGTGTTATTAGTCACGTGGAAGTCAAATCGAAGAGCGACTTGTACTCTGAAGTTTTCTGGGCTTGTTAGGATCATTCCAGGGCCTGAATGTTGGTCGTTCGAAGAGCCATCCATGAACAAAGTCCATATTGGTGATGGTTCTTGCTTCTATCTTTTTATTTTCTGCTCATAGGTCTCTTGTTCCAGGATTTTGTCTATTTCATCACTGTCATCAGTCGACATTTCAAGAAGGAAGTTTGCGAGCACTTATGCTTTGATTGCCGTACATGGCTGAAATTGAATGTCGAATTTGCCTAACTCGATTGCCCAGTTTACCAGTCTCCCTGATATGTGGGGACATGCCAATATTTTCTTCAAAGGTTTATTAGTCAATACCAAGATAGTGTGTGCTTGAAAGTAAGGCCTTAGCTTGCGAGCAGAAGTGACCAGTGCCAATGCTAGTTTTTCTAGTGGCTTGTATCTTGTTTCGGCATCCAGCAGTACTTTACTGACGTAATACACTGGTCGCTGGGCTTTGTCAATCTCTTTTATTAGTATTGAACTAACAGTCTCGTGCGAGGTAGCAAGATATAGCTGTTGTTGATCCCCAACTTCTGGGTAGGCAAGCATAGGAGGTGTTGTTAGGAAAGCTTTCAAGTCGTCGAAGGATTTCTTGCATTCATCGGTCCATTCAAATCGCTTAGCTCCCTTCAGGGTTTTAAAGAATGGCAGACAACGGTTTGTCAACCTGGATATGAATCTAACCAAGGCTGTTATCCGTCCTGTTAGCTCTTGAACTTGTTTTGGTTTTGTTGGAGGTGACATACCCATTATAGCTTCGATCTTTGCGGGATTTGCTTCGATGCCTTTGTTTGATACCATGAACCCAGAAATTTTCCAGATGCGACCCCATAGGCACACTTTGTTGGGTTGAACTTCTTTTGATATTTCCTTAACACAACGAATGCTTCCTTCAAGTCACCAATATGTTGGGTGGTTTCCTTGTTTTTAGCCAGGAAGTCATCAACATATACTTCCATGATCTTGCCAATTTGTTGATCGAATATCTTGTTAACCAGACGCTGATATGTGGCTCTAGTGATTTTTAGGCTGAAAGACATCGCATTATAACAGTAGAGTCCATTGCTTGTAATGAAGGCAATGTTAATCTCGCCAGGTTGATACATTTTGATTTGGTTATAGCTTGAATAAACGTCCAAGAATGAAATCATGTTGTGACCGGTAGTGGCGTTAATTAATCTGTCAATCCTAGGAAGAGGGTAGTAGTCTTTAGGGCATGCCTTATTGAGGTCTGAGTAATCTATACAGATGCGCCAATTACCATTGGCTGTCACACCCCAATTCTGGACTAACCAGAATAGTGTGATGAACCATCAATAAACCAACGATTTAACCAGGATCTCGTATAGGGCGTGCCCATCCGATCAAACCAGATACATTCTACAAGCATAATCAGAGTAAATAAACAATAGCGAAAGTCATTAATATTAATGAACTGAGTATCTAACAGTGATAGCATAAATAATTATCCAATTATCTCCAAAGTAACTCAAAACATAAAATAAAATAAATTAATCAATTACATGTTCTGATAACCAAATAACTAAACTAATAAAAAACACATGAGTTGCATTCGCATGATGGATCATGCGCCTCTTCCAT
This sequence comes from Protea cynaroides, assembly GCA_028583415.1. NCBI lineage: Eukaryota > Viridiplantae > Streptophyta > Magnoliopsida > Proteales > Proteaceae > Protea > Protea cynaroides. The sequence goes on from CM053268.1 coordinate 43,083,861, forward strand.
AACTTCCACGTCCAACGCCACTACGATTCGTTGACATATTCATATAATCTTTCACAGTAGGATCTGCATCATCAACTAAAAATATTCGATGTCGAAAGGGTGAGCACACATCACGGCTCAGTGAGCAAACAAAACAATGTAACAAACATATGCATGCATTCAATTCATATCTTTGGTCTAGTTTTTAAGTTTGCAATGTGCTATAGAAAGGTTTGGTGGCCCCCGCACCTCTATATACCAGTGTGTGAGGCTGCCCAATGGATTAAACACCATTGTCATCCCACATGCACCCACCATAGAATAGAGATAGAGCTAAAGTGTCCGGATCAAATACCACCAATACTTCTCCTGATGCCCTACCCATACCAACACGTAAGCCCCTATTGGCGAGGGCTTGCAAACTGGGCTCGCAACTAACCAATCCTAATGCCAAACAGTGTATCCAAGGCCTCACCCCAACATCCCTCAATACGTCCATAGAGAGAGAGCTAAGACCCCCCGACAGAGTCAGAGACCGCACGGTCTGAGACCACCTCCCCTCATGCCCTACGACGTAATAGTTCTGCTAAAGTAATGGCGATACGACGATATCAGTGGGCAAGACTTGAGTAGAGATAGAGCTAGAGTTTGGTGATGAGGTCAAAGACCACCATGCCATGTCATCCCCCTGATGCTCCACTCACATCCAACACACCAACCACACACATACATTCACATGCCTATTCCTAGCATCATCATCATCATCATGTTATAAATAAACGGAATTAAATATGCATGAACAGTAATAGCAGGAATATTGGATGACATGTGAGATGCACATTACAAGCATATAAGCATAGAATCAATCATGACATTGGACTCAATTAAGTTAATAGTTTTTTATTATCCAATTAGTTTAGGTCTTGTTCCCTTACCTTTGATCGATGGTTGTTCCTCTTCCAAGCTTTGTAAATCACTTTTGAAGCACTTGGAAACCTAATAAATTTATGGATTCTAAGTTAGAGTTTATATTCATTAATTACAGTATTTAAATGTCCCATCTGGAATCAATCAGACCTCCAGAAGCTGAGTGGTCGCAGGTGTGGCTGCACCTGTGGTCTTAGTTTCTGCGACCACAGGGTGTGTAGTCGATACGTGTGGTCGCATATCATGCGACCACACACATGCGACCACACCCTTCCTGAAAAGTTCCCGAGGGCATGTGGTCGACACATGTGCCTCGTGTGGTCGACCATAGCTGCGACCACATGAGTGTTTGGTCGGCTTTCATTCTCAGTCTAACCCCTTCATGATTTGATTCCTTGAACTATCACTAGGGTCCTTCCTATGATTGATCTATAACCTTAATTTTATATTTTTCACAATTATCTACTCTAACCTACTCTTCATGGATTTTCTTTGAGTTTCCGTCTATGGGTCTCATGGTTGAGATCCTACTTTAAATCAATACTTCCTCCATGATCTATTCTAGGTATTCAACTAATGTAGGGACGATTCCATACCTTAAACTTGCTGAAGAATCAGAGCTCTCTCTGAAATTCCTTCTCTTAGTCTTCCTCTTCAATTCTCCTTCTCTTCCTCCTCCTCTCTTTCCCTCTCTTTCAGTTTGAGTTCTAAAAGAATGAAAGAGGCTAAGGGACGTCCTATATATAGAGGAAAACCCTCCATATAGAGTCTTACTTTAATTAGGAAAGAACCCCCTTCAGATTAGGAAGGTTTCCTAATCACGGACTCGGTTATAACATCGTGTGGTCCCATGTGGGGTCGCAGGATCTGTCGATCACACATCCCAAATCTGAGACCACACGTCCCAGAAAAGAGTGGTCTCATTATTTTGAGGTGTGGTGGACCCCACCTTTTTAGGTATGCGACCACACGCTCCTAATTAAATGATTTTGGGTTCAATTTCATACATAGCCTTGTGGTTTTCTTCACGCACTTGGTCCGCTTGGTCCGACCATGATAGGAAGACCTGATACAAGGTGGTAAGACCGGGTTAGTACGATACGGGTCTTACAACTCCCCCCCTCTTATATTTATTTCGTCCTCTAAATTTGCACATACCTTCTAAGTCGAAAAGGTGAGGATATTGCTTTCGCATAGCATTCTTTTCTTCTCATGTGATCTCTTCTACATCTTGGCTCCTCCAAGTAACTTTAACATAGTAAATGTCACGGTTGCATAGACGTTGAACCTTTCGGCTGGTAATTTTGTTTGGTACTACTTCGAATGTCAAATCATCAGTTAGACCCGGTGGATCCGCTGTTAGGACGTGTGTTGGATCTTGGATGTACTTCTTCAGTAATGAGATATGAAATACATCTTCAGTAATAAGATATGAAATACATCATGCACACTTGACATGGATGGGAGTAGTGCTAACTGATACGCTACCTTTCCACATCTAGCTAGGACTTCATCAGGTCCAATATACCTGGGACATAACTTTCCCTTCTGTCCAAACCTTTTTAAACCACGCATAGGAGATATTTTCAGAAACACCTTATCACCTATGGTGAATTCGAGATCTCTGCGTCGATTATCTACATATTGCTTCTGACGGTTCTAAGCTATTTGGACTCTTTCCTTGATAATGTCGACCACTCGACAAGTCTCTTCAACAAACTCTGGTCCAACAATACTCCGTTCTCCAACTTCGTTCCAAAATAAAGGAGTTCGACATTTCCCACCATACAGTGCTTCATAGGATGACATCTGTATTAATGGTAATTTCTCATACCACGATCCTTTGAAATCAATGACACAAGCTCGAAGCATGTCTTCTAAAATCTGAATAGTACGCTCTGATTGTCCATCTGTTTGAGGATGGAATGCAGTACTAAACTTCAACATTGTACTCATAGCCTTCTGTAATCCTTCCCAAAACTTTGAGGTAAAGCGTGGGTCTCTGTCGAACACGATGCTTTCAGATATACTATGTAATGTGACAATATTATCTACATAAATCTTAGCTAGTCTCTCTAGGGTATACTAAGGTCGTATAACTATGAAACGAGCTGTCTTAGTCAAACGATCCATAATCACCCAGACTGCGTCAACTACTCGGGGAGTCAATGGTAATCCGATGACGAAGTCCATAGTGATGCAATCTCATTTCCATGCCAGTTCTGGCAGTGGCTGCAATAATCCTGCAGGTCTTTGCCTTTCAGCCTTTACCCACTGACAATTCAGGGATTGAGACACAAATTTAGCTACATCTGCCTTCATTTCTCTCCACCAATAGAGTTTTTTTAAATCATGGTACATCTTCTGCATCCAGGGTGTACCGAATACGCCGTGGTGTGGGATTCCTTCATAATTCTTTGTCTAATATCCATGTCTTCACTTTCAGGAACACATACTCCTCCCTTCATATCTTAATACCTTTTCAAGGTCCAAGGGTGAAGTCAGGGTTGATCCTACCTTTTTCAAGGTCTTTTTGCACTGTTCTCAGATAGGGGTCTGACTAAATAGCTGTTTTTACTTCATCTATCAGATCAGGTACAATCTTCAATGTGATAAACATATTTGAAAATCGATGAATAAATCCTTGGTTGGTTGATCCATCCAGTGTATCTATCACGACTGCTCATTACCGCAATTGAATACTTTTCCTGTGACACACATTGCCGCATTCGTGCTAACTTCTTCCTGGGATTTTGTCATTGCTTTTCTGTTTAGCGCGTCAGCAATGACATTAGCCTTCCCTAGATGATACTGGATATCGTAATCATAATCTTTTAGTAATTCCAGCCATCTCCTCTGTCTCATGTTCAACTCCTTTTGATTGAAAAGATAAGTAAGACTCTTATGATCTGATTTAATCTGAAATTTTTCTCCATACAAATAATGTCTCCATATCTTGACAACATGTACCACCGCTGCTAATTTCAAGTCATGAGTGGGATAGTTCTTCTCATGTGTCTTCAGTTGTCTTGAGGCATACACAATTACTTGTTCTCCTTGCATAAGCACACATCCCAAACCTAACCCAGACGCATCGATGTACAAGGTAAATGGTTGTCCTGGGATAAGAATAGTCAAGATGGGAGCTGATATCAATCTAATGTTTGAAAACAATCTTTACATTTATCGGTCCAAACAAAATTTTCTCCTTTCTTTGTCAGACTGGTGAGAGGTACGGTGATTTTAGAGTAATCTTCCATGAATCGTCGATAATAACCAGCTAAACCTAAGAAACTTCTGATTTCGGCAACATTCTTAGGTGATTCCCATTTCACAATGACTTCAATTTTGCTAGGATCTACTTTAATTCCTTCAGCGGATACAACATGGCCTAAGAAAGCGACTTCATTCAGTCAGAACTCACACTTGGTAAATTTAGCGTAAAGCTTCTCTTTTCTTCGTTGCTGCAAAGTGGCTTTTAGATTTGTGATATGAGTTTCTTTGTCCTTGGAGTAGACTAGTATGTCATCAATAAATACAATAACCGACATATCCAACATATCATGGAATTCTCGATTCATGAGTTCCATAAAAATTGCGGGTGCATTAGTCAATCCAAAAGACATAACTAAAAATTCATAATGTCCATATCTGGTTCTGAATGCTGTCTTCGAAATATC